>DF358497.1:21613-32488 GCA_000787875.1 Solanum virginianum
AATTTTAATTAATAATTAAAAAATATTGTTAAAATATCAACTAAAAATAGTTAATTAGTTGTTGAGACGTTAATTATCGAAACAATTAAATTCAATTAAAAGCTGAAAGAACTTTAAAATTTAAGCCGGGAGAAGGTTTACGTGGGACAGATGTATACAGAGCGGGACAGGGTGAATTGAAAATGAGAAATTATCATGTGGAACGAAACGGAATAATTTAAAAAATTTACAAATTAAGCTCAACTCCCTGACACCCATTCCGCTCCCATCCCATTGCCATCCCAGTGAAAATGTAAAAGTTGGACGCTGTTACTAACATTATAATGATTAATCCCAAAATATCATTATCTAACAATCTACTCCTATATTGTAGACCATAATAGTAGTTTGTGCTAGTTATCATCAAAATGAAAAAAAAATCAATTTCTTTTTCAAGACAGCTATTTTTTCTGTTTATATTTGTTTGGAAAAAGAAATTAGGAAACGACACCACTACAAAAGGTGTAAAGCAATTCTAAGCATATATACCACACTCCAAATCCCCCGCTCCTTTTGGCTAAATTACAACTCTGCCCTCGAGAGTAATCTATTTCCTGCTCACTGTTCTCGATATATCTCGTAATTATATCATTCTACAAGGGCATTTCTCTCTTTTCCTGCACCACTACCACTCTCCTCTCTCTTCCACCACATCGCGACCAATACGTCGGCGTTTTGATATTTGTACGATGCCGGAGATAGAGAGGCACAGAACAAGGCATCACCGACCGGCGATTAGAGAACCGGTAAAGTCCAGAGTACCACTGAGACTCCTGTTACGAGTAGCTTCGGTAGCCGGTGGAATTCAATTCGGCTGGGCTTTACAATTATCACTGCTCACACCTTACGTGCAAGAGCTAGGAATACCGCATGCTTGGGCGAGCATAATATGGCTCTGTGGACCGCTTTCGGGTTTACTGGTTCAGCCTTTAGTAGGTCACATGAGTGACAAGTGCACAAGTCGGTTCGGTCGCCGGCGTCCGTTTATTGTCGCCGGAGCAGTATCGATCATGATTGCGGTGTTGATTATCGGTTTCTCCGCTGATATTGGCTGGCTTTTTGGTGACCGTGGTGAAATTAAAGTCCGAGCTATAGCGGCGTTTGTTGTGGGGTTTTGGCTTCTCGATGTTGCTAATAATATGACTCAAGGACCTTGCAGAGCTCTTCTTGCTGATCTTACGCGTAAGCTTTTTAATTCAATTTTACAGCTTGATGTCCATATGCTCCTAATTTATTTTTGTTCATTGCTTGTGAATTACTCTGTTTTCTGCTTTTATTTCACGCTTAATTTTTTCTTTTGGATTAGAAAATAAGGAATCGGAATTTTCACCTTGTCCATCAATTCAGATCCGCTATTTATCATTTGATGCTCATATACGTAATTTGTTTAGTCCTTTCTAAGGAAGATGAAGCTTCAAACATCGTCTTTAAATTTTTTTCTTCGAATAAATTATTTTCTATAGAATATTTAGCTTTCTTCAGCATAACTGCACAGTAAATGGAAACGCAATTGATGTTGAGACCTACTACTTTTTGACGGTAAAAAACGTATGAGGCGCATTAGTTCAGCTCAAATAGACAAAAATATCCCTGTGGCAACGATACGGGTGGGACCCGCTCTGATCCTAATTTCTCTGACTCTCTTTATTCCTTTTTTTCCTCCTCCTTTTGGTGCTTATATCTCGTCTCATTCATCTCAATAATGGTGTTCCCATTTAATTAATATTAACGTCGAGAATACAATCCCTTAAATATACTGAAAACACTTTTGAACTTGGTGCAAATTATTAGTTTCATATATTGATAGTCTTAATAACACCACTCTATTTGACTAAAACTTAGATATATCTTTGATCTGCCACATCACATAGCAGGTAGTCTCAAACTCCTATAGGAGGATACACTCTTAATTATAAAAAGCCGAGAAACACTCCAAGCTTGACGAGAATTTAGGGTATATTTAAGTTCAATTTAGGGTATATTTCACTTATGTTTTTAAAGCTTTCAATTGGTTGGGGATGAAACTAATAATTCGTGTTTAGTTTTGAGGGTCTTTTCAATACTTATGTCAAAATAAAATAAAATTTCCTTTTTGTTGATTATGAGTGGTTAAACAGTAGAGAAGGGAACACAGCTTATTCAAGCCAATTAGTAGCAATAATATGCTTCCTTTTATCTTTCATAAAAGTTATTTGAAGGCAAAGCAGCGGGAAGAAAGAAACAGCTGAAAAAAAGGGGTTAAAATTCAATTTCATGGAGGCATGAGTTCTGTTAAGATAAACAGTAAGCTTCTTGTATAAAAAATGGGTATAGACCAAACTTGATAAGTTTTTGAATTACTTAAAGGACTAAAACCAGTAGTTGGATATTTATTTATGTGAGAAATATTGGGAAAAATATATTATTGAATTGTTGTCTACATTGTTACATTGAGACCTTGTTTATATATACTATATTAGACTCCTTTTCCAACTAGGATACTATAATACAATCCTTTTCAAAGTAGGACTCTATATGTTATTCCTATTCCTATTCTAAGTAGGATTGTATTTACCTATTCCTATTCTAACACCCCCAAGCTAGAGCGTACACGACATATGTACGGAGCTTGTTACAAATGTAATTAATTCGAGGATCGATGAGATATCTGCAAGTTGATCATTCGACTTCACAAAATCGACAATCAATCTCAGTGTGGTTAGTCTTCTTATGAAATATTGGATTTGATGCATAATGTCGATAAAACATGGAGTAATAAATTCCTGAATTGCAGTGTTTAACTTCCCAAACCAAGCTCAGAAGACTTTCATACCATAGATTGACTTACATAATCAATATACAAGGCTACCAAACTCCCCCTGAGCAACAAAATCAGGTGGTTGCTTCATATATACTTCTTCCATTGAGAAGTATAATTATATGGATAGGGTCGAAATGATGACATGACCCTACTGAGAAAGAGAATTATATAGGTAGAG
Source organism: Solanum virginianum (assembly GCA_000787875.1). NCBI lineage: Eukaryota > Viridiplantae > Streptophyta > Magnoliopsida > Solanales > Solanaceae > Solanum > Solanum virginianum. The sequence goes on from DF358497.1 coordinate 24,631, forward strand.
TCGGAATGACAACACAACCCTACTAATATGTAAAATTATATGGTAGGGATAGACTGACGGCACGACCCTATGCAAATTAGATTTGATGAGTCACCAAAAGGATGCATGGAACTACGCAAATAAAATCTGAGTCACCAAAAAGACGCACAGTGCTATGCAACTCAGATATAAGAAAGTATTTGAAAAATTCACGGTACTACACAAATTAAATATGAGAAGTAGTCCCGAGAGATGCATGGTGCTACACAAATCGAATATGAGAAAGTAGTCGCCGGAAAGATGGCACGGTGCTACACATGATAAATATGAAAAAGTAGTCATCGAAAAGATGACACGGTGCTACACAAATTAGATATTAAAAAAAAGTAGTCACCGGAATGATGGCATGGTGCTGCACAAACACTGACAGAAGTGGGTTGACACAAAACAACCCTAGAAAGTCATCGAAAATTGACGCACAATGACCTAATCTTTTTTTTTGCTAACATAATCATTGGCCAGACGGGCGGCATATATGGGTCATAGCCGCCCGCCGGCAGCAGAAGCTCTTTGATTTTCTACCAAAACCGTAGAATCTCTGATACCATGTGAGAAATATTGGGAAAAATATATTATTGAATTGTTGTCTACATTATTACATTGAGACCCTATTTATAGATACCATATTAGACTCCTTTTCTAACTGGGATACTATAATACAATCCTTTTCAAAGTAGGACTCTATATACTATTGTTATTCCTTTTCCTATTCTAAGTAGGATTGTATTTACCTATTCCTATTCTAACAATTTATTTAAGGGACCATTTTAGATCCACTACTATATATAAGAGACTATTTTTTCTCAAAAATGGCTGATGTACGTCTATTAAGTTGAGCTGTTACTATCATTGGTGAATGAATATCTTAATTGTACGTTACTCTTCTGGATACATATGTGTTTGTATAACACAAATTCTGTTGTCTTATCGATGAAATTTAGAGATTTGACGTTTGATTTGGAAATTATTACATTTTGATGATATTTATCCAGCCATAGAAGGTTAATTGAGCTATTTTCGTAAAAAAAAAAAAAGGGTAGGTTAATTTAACTAAATTATGGAATTGAATGACAGATTATAAGGACTAGACATATTACCCGCGAAGAGCGGATCTAGCAATTTTTTTTTTTGGTAACAACAGTAAAATATTACCATGACCACCAAGTAACAATTAAAAATAAAGAGCACCTATTTCTGATAACAGAAACTAGGCCTCCTATCAAACAAGAAAACTAATTACATTGTAAATGCTGGATGGGATGTCTTACATTTCTGTGCTTTCTTTGAATTGCTTAGTGTTATCTCTCTATTATCTCCTTTTTGATCTGTGTTACTACCTTTTATGTACGTACATGCTTGCCCTTGAACTTTTTCCAATTTTTAGCACGCCAAGTTATAAAACTGCTCCACAAATAGCTGCAATGGTCTCCTTCTGAAATTGTTTCCACTGCTTCTCTTTTTTTTTCTGTCCAGAACCCGTTTGATCCCATTTTCTTGCAGTGTTATGCCTGTCCACTGATGCTTCTCTTGCCACACAGCTTTATCCATTTGCATTCCTCAAATAAATGCACATTAGTCTCCATTAGCTTCGTATTGCATAAGCAGCACTCAGTGTCATCAACCTGAATGTGCAGTGTAAGCTTCCTCTCCTGTGTGAATATGCTTCCTTGTACAACAAACCATATCATGGATCTATGCGTAGGTAGGGCAATAGAAGTCCATACTAAGTTTGCAGTTCTCATTTTTGGTCTTTGGCATATAATTGCCAAGTAGCTTCTGGTGATGGAATAGTTCCCATTTTGTGTCAACGTGTATTCTGCTTGGTTATACCAGCCCTGCACCTTAGTTGCATTGAGTTTCCTCCAATACCAGCTGCAATCTATAGGTGCTCTGTGATTCCATATAGAGGAATCCTCTTTTATATATATATATATTCCATGGACCCATTTAACCCCCAATGACTCCTTGTTCACTATGATTTGCCATAACCATTGTCTCACTGTGTCTAGATTCCAGTTGTTGCTGCCCCTGATATTCAGTCCACCTTGTTCTTTTAGGATAGCAGACTTTACCCCAGGAGACTAAGCTATCTTCTTCTTTTCATCAGCATTACCCCACAGATAAGCCCTGCATATTTTATCTACTTCCTCGAGTATGCTTTGGGTTAGAATAAACACTGCCCTCCAGAAGCTATGAATGGAAAACAATACAACATTTATCACCTGCTATATAAACCTTGATAGATCTAGCAATTTTGTTGAGGGGGCTCAAACAGTTTTGAGAAGTTCTTTCTTCCTTGTTATCCTAATGATAGAGAATATCTTTTATTTTGCACTCCTTCCCGGAGTACTAGACCTATTTGTCAGGTGATCATGTTGACAATTTTCATCTTGAAAATATAACATATGTAGAATCCAAAAAGAATACCAGTTACTAATTTACTACTTCAAATACTAGATAATAACAAAACAAATTCAAAACAATATTTTTTATCCTTGAAATGTGAAGTTGGAGCTTATGGGGTTTGATTTTTGAGACGAGGGTTTTCCAGAAACCTCTTCTCTATCTCTATGAGGTAGTGGTAAGGTATGCGTACATTTTACCCTCCCCAGACCCCATTCCTGGGATTCCATTGGGTATGTTGTTGATATGTGAAGTTGGACTGCTACTTCAAGTTAAAGGCTTGTATTTGAATTAGTGGTTTTTGTTGCCGTAGCCTTTACTTATGGTGCATGCTTAAAGATAAATTAAAAATTTGTGTAACAACTTTTCAGTTTCTTAAAACTCATTCTTCATGAATCATTTTGTACATGTCAATAAGGTTTTAGATAACCTTTCTAAAATTAGAAGTTTCAGATTTGCAAAATACTGAAAAATTTGAAGCCACTGTTTGGAATATTTTGGTAAATCATTGCATAGCTTAACAGGGGCAAAACTCAAGTAAATAAGGTTAAATGCCACTGTTTAGCTTAGCATGCCTGGGAAGGTCAGTGCACCACTTAACATCAATTGATTTTGCTTCCATCGCCAATCCACAATTGCATGTGAAATTTGATAACTATAGATGAGATTAATGCTAAGGCTGTAGAGGTCACACATATGATACCAAATGAAGGAAGAAGTAGGAAATCATTCATTTTGGAAAACTATTTGATAAACTTGTTGTTTGGCAGCTTGTGTACTTGCACCAGGGCACTACACCGCTACACTTCATTCTTGTGGTATAGAGTTGTCAAAAATTGGACTTTTATGTATTTTTCCTGTGGACAATTGAAAACCTTTCCTTGACAAAATATTAATGTCCATTCCACCGCTGAAAGTAGAAGAAACGTTAATAGTTGGAAAAGTGCACTGGTATCAATAGGGAATGAATCATTCCTATTAGTTTACAATTTTGTAGTTTAAAAATTAAAGGAGAAAATATGCCAGTATTACTTACTATGATATCACAATTGTTCTTTTTTGATCAATTCCTCAAATCATATCATTTTAATAAAACAAAGATTAAGTTTCTCTGTGAATCTATTTGACTTTTTCCTTTTCGCTTTAGTCCCTATCACCGTTGGTTCTAACTAGTATAGCGCAGTGAGAGGAAAGGCTCTATGGTACCTCATATTTAGCAGTAACTATATCATAGTCCTCAACATTATCCACTATTCCACTTAACATGTCTAGCCCGAACTTGCCAAGGAGATATGACTTTTTATTCCATCCTTTGGCTTGGTTATAAATTCTTGACTGAGTAAGAACAAACACATCATGTCTAGGGCTGGTTGATTATAAGAAAGCAATGGTTTTGGGCCTCAACTTTTTTTGGGCCTCAACTTTTTTTGGGCCTCCATTTTTTTCCCCTAAAGATGTGTGTGTGTGTATATATATATATTATTTAAAAAAATCTCATGTACGTTTAAAGTTTAACTCTAAAAGAAATTTTTGGATAGAAAACATAATTACTTTTTATCTTATTTAGTGTGGGGTTGATGGTTAAATTGATAAATGGAATAGTTTTAAGGGAATCATAGTATTCTTTCTACATGACCACATATTTTACTATCTCAATTATATCTTGACGATTAACATGAATTCACATTGTTATTCCTATATTTACCTTTCATGCCTTTTTCGCTATTTTTAATCTCTTATTCAATATTTTGAAATCTCCCAAATAGTCAAACCTTCTGCATTATGCAAAATATCTTATATATTGTCTGTGTACGAAAAAATCAAATTTTTTTTTGGTGTCTTCTTCAAATTTCAAGTAATGTAACAAGTCAATACTATTTCAATATCATTATACCACTTATCAAATTTAGCACAACACTATTTTGATATCATTAGAGCTTCCGTTGTAGGCGGAGTGGCAGCTTCGTTACCCTACTTGAACTAGTGCGTAACTCAACCTTGGATAACTTTTGTTTCAAAAGCCCAAAATTTGTAAACATCTAGCATAAGAAGAAAATAAGGAGTTTGTTTACCTTTTGTTTTGTTGCAAATAATAGGTATAGATGATTCTCAAACTTGAAGTTTTTTTAATGTTTACTTTTCAACCGTTCCTAGGATTTAATAATTTTAGACAACAACAACAACAACAACAACATACCCAGTGAAATCCCACAAGTGGGGTCTGGGGAGGGTAAAATGTACGCAGACCTTACCACTACCTCATAGAATAGGAGGTATGCTGTAGTTTCTAGCGGAGAAAACGACATATTGAAAAGGAAAACAATAGCAAAAGGTCTAGCATTTTAAAGAATTCACTAGTTAATAGCATAAGCAAAGACTACTATTGAATTTTGGTATTTTTGCTTTGGAGGTTTGGCTTTTGAGCCTATACATTTTACAGTCCTGCTATTGCTTATGTCTTCTTAAATGTTGTTGTTAAGAAGTTCTACATCAGTCGAGGGATGGGAAATTGGACTCTTCATATTGACTTATTTTTCCCTTATGAGGTAGTGGTAAATTCTACATACATTTTACCCTCGCTGGACCCCACTTGTGAGATTTCATTGGGTATCTTGTTGCTGTTGAATTAGCTTCTGGGGTTGAGTTAGACTTATGTGTCATATCTTTATATGGTATCAAAACCAAACCCATCCCAAATTCTTTGTTCACTGATTTTGGGCCCCTATATTATAATGTCCATGCTCCGGTTGAGGTCTAGGTATTAAGAAATCCCACATCTTTAATGACCAACGATTGGATTTCTTAATTAAATAATGAGAATTAGCCAATTTATCCTAGAGGGAGGGAAAATTGGACTCCTTATATGGACTTAGACAATCCTTCTTTCATGAGTTAACTTTTGGAGTTGTGTTAGACCCAGGTGCCGTATGTTTGCAATTGTGTTTTTGCTTTCTTTGAGCTGACGGTCTTTCGGATGCCATCTTATGGTTTGCGTACACTCTACCTCCCTAAACTCCACTTGTGGGACTATACTGAATATGTTGTTGTATATCATCTTCTCAAATTCTTGAATCGGGTTTTATTATTGTTACTTTATGCATATTATATTTTTCATTGAAAATGTGCATGTTTACATTCTTACTTGGTAAGTTTTGCGCATATCCTACCCTCTCCAAACCTCACTTGTAGGACTGCATCGAGTATGTTATTATTTTTCAATTTATATATGTTAATTAGAAAAAAATAATAATTAAGGCCTCTCTATGAAGTTTAGTTTTAGACCCTCAAACTTGTTGAGACAACGCTGGTCATGTCTAGTCAATTTCCTAACAAAAATCAACTCTATAAAGCGGTAGGTCCTGAGCCCACAACATTTGCAATGATGAGTTGAACAAGTAAGAGCCATCTTTTCACTCTGTATCCATCCGTGAACTATTTCTTTTGATAAGGTAAAGTAAATTCTATCTAAGCAAGTACCCAGGAGGTACTGCAAAAAGGAAAAAGAAAAAAGAATTCTATAGCTCCTGAAAAGACAACAATATTAATCTAAAGGGTCCGAAAATCTAGCACAACTGAAAGTTCATAATTGTCCTTCCGTTACACCAGTAGATTAAAGTCCATGCATTTTTACTTAACAACTGCAATCTGATTCCTCTCTGCTTCAAAACACCTTTTGTTCCTTTCAATCCAGATACTCCACATACTGCACAGAAGCGCTGTTCTCCCCATTTTCTCATTTGTGCTTCCAGTTTTCTGCACTTGCGAGATTAATACAAAACTATTCACATCTTGTGGCTTCCCTTTGACACAGAAAACACCTACAACACAATCAAAATCCTCTTCTCTGTAGCATTTCTCGAGTCAGACAAGCATTTCTAGTTTCCATCCCCCCAAAGGGGGCAATTTTTGATGGTGCTTTTGTCTTCCAAAACATCTATCTGTCAACTGCTTGTATGAGAACAAACAAAAACTAGTTAAAAGTTTTGGCATCACATATTCAGAAGCATTTGGGGGATCTGGTATTTTACCTTTTTTAGTTCTAGTGCTTGAATGCATGATGGACTGCTGAGTGTTTTTGAGAGGGGAGAGAGATAACAAGGGGTAATGGGAGATGTGCGCTTGTGGTGGTGTTGATTTTGAACCATCTCATTCCTGGAGCATGATATATCATCACCACCTTGTTTTCTCTCTCAGATAAGATTTTGTGCTAATTGCCCTAGAAATGTTTATTATCTAGCTCTTCAGGAGCCTTTATCAGCAGCAGTGATCATATATTCCCCCCAAAAGAATTGTTTCTAACGAACAGAAACAAAATCAGAATTAGCTAGTTTTCTTTATCCCCCCTGCGCAGGATAGCCTAAGCAAATAAGCAGTTGCTTGTTACTGAGAAGATTGTGGAGTGTTATCTCAAAAAGAAATGATTAGGTTTACTTTGTCTACATACACTGTGTGATCCTTATTCCTTATTACTCTAAGTCTTTAATTTAGTTCTTTATAATATTATATATGCCCTATCTAAGGAGCTAGTAAGACCACCTAATTTGCATGACATCAAATTCTGGTGAAGCTAACTTATGATCCAAAAATTCAAAAGAAAATCTTATGTTGTTAATTTTGACTCTTAGTTTCAATTATTTAGTATGTAGGAGAAAACAAAAGTGAGGCGTAAGACAAAAATCTCATTTTATCGTTTTGACCCCTAATTTCAACCATTTAGGAGAAAATAATACAGAATCTTAAGAAAAGACAAAATGGTGAAAATGAAGGCTATGGTCTGACAATGCTTATGGGGTTTGAAGTAGAGGGCCTCCACAAGATGATGAATGGTAGGATGGTGCTCTTCTAAGATGATATAGCCACCAAATGAAAAAGGATTGGTAGAGCTTAATTTTTTCAGGGCGAGATTCATCAGTTTTACATTTTTACGACTTCATTAACATTTATCTGTGCATATTTATATCATGAATTTGCCATCAAACTAGTGACACTTCCTCTGCATTCTCATATACAGAAAAGGATCATAGAAGAACTCGGGTAGCAAATGCATATTTTTCCTTATTTATGGCCATTGGTAACATCCTTGGCTATGCAACTGGATCTTACAGTGGCTGGTTCAAGATCTTTCCTTTCACCCTCACTGCTGCGTGCACCATCAACTGTGCCAATTTAAAGTCTGCTTTTATTCTCGACATTATTTTTATTGCAGCAACTACATGTATTAGCATATTGTCAGTTAATGAGCAGCCTCTAGATCCCAGTCATGGTTCCTCTCATACTGGAGAAGAGAATGCTGAATCAAGCCATGGTCAAGAAGAAGCTTTTCTCTGGGAGTTGTTTGGAATTTTCAAGTATTTCCCAGGTGTTGTTTGGGTGATCCTGCTCGTCACTGCCCTCACATGGATTGGATGGTTCCCAT
>DF358497.1:42008-60064 GCA_000787875.1 Solanum virginianum
TGTGCGACTCTGAGGGTGAGAGAAAGATTAGAACCAGAAGATATTCTCTCTTTTTTTTTGTTTGTGGTTTCCACCCGGTGTCTGGTGCCCACATTGGAGCCTCGACTATATCTGGGTTCGTGCTGCGTAGGGCTCCATTTGGTGGGGAAGCATTCCTTATCAAGGATTTTTCCATTCCCAGGCTTGAACTCGAGACCTCTGGTTAAGGAAGAAACAGCTCCATCCGCTGCACCACATCCTTGGGTGGTTAACCAGAAGACACTTGAAATGAGAAAAGATTATTTGTTTTTTTGGAGAGAAAAAAGTGGAGAATTAGAATCAGTGAATTTGTTCTGTAGTGTGCAGAGCTATCATTCTTGGGAAAATGTTGAAACATATTTTAGGTGTGACATCTCTGGTGGAAGATGACATGACAATGGTTAAAAAAAACGAAAAAATTCTTTTGCTGTTGTAAAGGCGATTTCGACGTACTAAACTTGGCATATATTACAATGCTTAAAAGTTATTTTGGAGAATAAAAGCTTGGTGCAGATGAACGAAATGAATAAGAAAAACCGTACCTGTGAATCAGATCCAATATTAGATTCTAACACACTGTCAATTTTGGTTCATTACGATCTGATGGCATCAGCTCCATATGCATATTGCTGTAAGTGTGGATCCCCACCTCCCATCTGGGATATTGAGCAAAAAAATCAGGACCATATTATATTTTATTTATATTAAAGTAGAAGAGCGGTGGAAAAACATTTTTTAAAACACAAGTATGTTACTAGTTGAATGATAAGAAATTTATTTACTAGTGTACTTGATTATTATTCAATTGCTTAAGTTATGTTACACTTCATTTGCTTCTCCTAGCCACGCTGGTGGATAAGGTCCAAATACTTTATTCAATTTATTGCATTATCTGTATTACAAGGATTGTTGATAAGTTTTTCTAAATTAGCTGTTAGCCTACCATAACTTTTCTCCTTTTACCACCAAAGCTTTTCTCCTTTACCATAAAAGGATGTGATGCAGCGGATGGGGCTGTTCCTCTTTTAACCAGAGGTCTCGAGTTCGAGTCAGCTTCAATGTGGACATCGATGGGAAAAGGGATAAAATTTTGATATTTTGAGTGAAAATTATGGGAAAAAAAGATGAGTATTGTGGTGGTTTGATTCAGAAAGCTGCATTTAACTCTGGCTGCTGGTTAAAGGTGTTCTGTTTCTGTTTCTGTTACATTTGCAGAAATACAGAGACAAGCACAAACAGGGCATTAAGGCCCCCCCACTTGGAGACACATTGACCCCTGTTGTGAAAATTGGATACAATAAAATTTAAATGGCTGTAAATGCAGCACGTACTTTTTCATTTTTATTTTCCAAGATTTTGTTTCAGTGTCCCCTTTTCTTCCATCTGCCTCTTCTTCATATAGCCATCTACTGCATACTGTCACACCCCAATTAACCTTAGTGGTCCCTTTTTTTTTTTTTCCCCTTTTCAAAATATTTTTTCTTCTTTTTGCAATTTTGCATGATGCCTTTGTAATATACGACCACCTTCCCACTCACCCAACTATTCCCCATTTCTTTTTTCTGTTTCTACTTTCCACAAACTGTGACTGAAAGTATTCAGGATAATTTATTTAACTCCAAGATCAAATATTATGTAAAAAAAAGATCCCTTAGATTTGACACTTTTGGCCGCTTTAAAAATATTAACCCCACCAGTTTTGTTGCTTCTTCTGTTCCTATCCAAATTACCACCTCCACAATCACAAATCAACTGATCAAGTGAAATATTTACTTCAATAATTGCTTAGATGGTAAGCACTCTTCACCTCAAACCCTGAGTTTCATGTTGTGGAATCGAGTCATCGAAAGGGTGGGAGCTCTTTAGTCTTGTCTCATGAAGTTATTATGTATCTTTCAAATGGCTGGCAAATTTAACCATTTCCCTAGGTTTAAACAAGTACCATCTCTTCGATTGAGACCATTCGATTGATCTAATCCACTTGAAAATTTCTACAGAAGTTGTATCCTTTGATGAAGAAACTAGGTTTGAAGTTGGCTGTGTAAATATTCACATTACCATATTGAATGAAATAAAAATTAATAATACAAATATAATATATTCAGCAGAAAGTAGACAGACTTTATCAGTACCTCACAAGTACCCTTTTTGGGAATTAAAATGAAGAAATGCCCGTACCAAATGGCCCACCATAAAAACCGACCATAACATCAATGTGATTAGACTATAAATTAAAAAAGTATACATATTATGTTAAAATAAAATCATATGAAAAATGTCGTATAAGGAATCGTTCAGTTTTTTTTGCTCTTCCCACTACTTGAATTCCGGCCACAACTTTTCCAGCTGCTTCTTTAAAAACAACACAACGTGTTGTCTTCACAAACGCATTATTATTAATATTATTATTTTTACAGTGGTATTTGATATCATATTATAATGTGATAGTGTGGTGTTTGATATATAGTATAATAAAGTGGAAAAAATAGTACATAAATTATATGTAAAGTCCAAAAAAAAGATGGGACCTTGAAAACAGAATTTTAGAAAAAACAGATGTGCACTCACAAAAAAGTTGCAAGTAGCCAAAGACTAAAACGGTGTTTGGGGGTTACAGACAACATAAGTCATGCTCGATACTCTGGTGCATCACATGGGCTGCGAGGGGAATGTAACATGCATGCAATTCTTTTGCCTTACAACATGCCAACATTTCCTCAGCCACACTTCCCGACAGATTCATGATTTTAAGTTTATGATTTTTACAACCATATCAAGTTGAGTTCACAACTAAATATCTGGATGAAAGTTACTGCGAGTTTACGTGAACTCAGGGATATATGACTACCTAGATATGCCTCCACTCCCCTATAATCCATGATTTTAAGTTTATTGACTACAGCGATGTCAAACTGAGTTCACAATTAAATATGTTGATACAAGGATAAAATTGGGGGTGAAAGTTACTATGGGTTTACGTGAAGTCGGGGATGGCTAGCTAGATACTCCTCTACACCCCTATGCTTCAAATTTAGTATATGAAATTCGATTGATAAAGGGAAGACGCTTCTTATAAAAAATATCTGATCAGTTCTGTCTGCCTGTTCGTAGGCGTCAAGAACAAAAAAGTTATAATTGGTTCATCATATCAAAACAACTAGATAGAACTTTGGACAATAATTGGTATTACTTGTCAATCCATTCCTTTGATCACTTGGCATTGACAATATTGGCATTACTTGTCAATCCATTCCTTTGATCACCAAAAAGACTTTCTCTTTTCTCCCTCTTTTGATGGAGAGAGGATGAAAATAGGCTTTTCGTGTGTGTGTGTGTGTGTTTTAGGAATTAAAGGGGTAGGGTTGAATTGATCGAAACCTAACTAGAGAAATGTAATAAAAAGCTTATCCAAGACTTGATAAAATAAAATAATGTGTTGATCTAACTATTGGGTATAATCATCCAACATTATAAATCGCCAATAGGTTATTGACACTTGAACAAAATTCATAAAACCAAGCTGGTTTCTTCATGTGAAACCGTTTGGACGGTGAAAAACTAATATGTTATATTGTCCATTAACAAATTCTATAATGCATCTTTTATTCATAGCCCAACATTTAAGAATACTTATTACTATTTACTTTCTACTGTTGCTTATATATATTACATTATTTTTATTACTAAGACAAGATGGAAAAAGCTCCAATTCATAGCCTTTTGAAATGGACAAGGCCCTACCTTTTCATTTAGTAGAATCCACACGTCCATTTCATCTCATTTGAGTAGAAAAATAATTAAAGATAGATTTTTTTATTTTTATTAAAGAAAGTAGAATGACAAGATAGATAGGACCCCACTTGCGTCTCAAATCAGAATTTAAAGTTTATTAGCTTAGAACTTATCATCAAATTCATAGTTATTAAATTCATAATTAAATATTCATACATATTTTATTGATCTTTTTGATACAAATACACAATCTAAGCAAATGATACGTGGGTTGAAACCAGAATTTGAAGTATATGGTGCTAAGCTTATCACTAAATCCATAGCCCGTTTTAGTCATTGAATTCACAGTTAAATATTTATACATTGTTCTTTGATTTTCTTATATAAATACACAATTTCAGCAAAAGGTACGAATTGAAATCATAATTTGAAGTTTATGATTCTAAATTTGTCATCAAAATCATAGCTCATTTTAATTATTGAATACACAATTAAATATTTAAACATATTTTATTGATTTTATAATATACTTGCTTTTTTCCATTTTATATGACACCCTTTTTTTTTTATTCATCCCCCAAAAAATGTCATCTTACTCCAATGGTAAACAATTTAACTTTAAAATTTCTCTTTTACCCTTAACGAAATGATTCTCCTCCACACAAATATCTAAAAAAAATTTCAGACCACAAATTTCAAAAGTTTTTCTTTTTTTTAAACATCGTGCCAAGTCAAACGACACCATATAAAATGATAGAGAGGAAATAAACACAAAATCGAAACAATAGGATATTATATGTCCAAAAAAAAGATGGGACCTTGAAAACAGAATTTTAGAAAAAACAGATGTTTTTAGCACCCTAACGACACGTCTATTTGAAGCCATTGTAGGGTCAAATTCTTGCATGTATATATATACTCACATCTCCCTTGCACCCTTACTTGCAATCAAACTTCTAAAACAACAAAAACATATATACCTCATTAAAGCCCCTCAAACAAAGGTTTCTCTCTCTATCTATATATTTCTATAATTTATTTCTCTTTTTCTCCTTCTATCGCCCACAAAACCATATTATTTATTATCTCTATAGTACCACTATTACATCTTCAAGCTTACCAATCTCTTCACACAAACAAGGAAAACAAACTAGGATAGAAATATAGATATGTGCAACCCAAAGCCTTCTTCTCCATCCTCCTTTGTCTCTAAGGAGAAAGTCCATTTTGTGAACTCACACAAACCAATTGGTGTTCAAGTTGATGATGAAGATGAACAACTTCATAAATGGCCAACCCCAACTGAGGTAAATATAAATTATATATATAAAATAAAAAAATTAAAAAAAAAATTCGTAGACCCCAAGTGAACTAATCTAGAGCTACATTAGCTCTATATATAAGTTCAAGAACACAACTTTTTCCATATAAGTTTCTTTACTCCGACAACTCTTGGGAACTTTTTGTTTAGTGGAATACAACCTTTTTCTATATAAATTCCTTTACCCCTACAACTCTTGGAAACTTTTTGTTTTCAAGAAAAGTTTTAAATTGAAAGTTTAAGTACTTAACTCACAGTACTCTTGTATTTTTTGAATTTTCTTAGTAAAAATTTCATCTTTCACCTCAACCAACCACCATACTTATATATATACACAAATATATATATATGCATGTAAAGTTCCCTTCTTTATGTTAGAGTAGGTTAGAGTCTTTCACATCGGTTAGGGAATGGACCAGTGGTCTGCTTATAATCAAAGTCTCATTATCTTTACACTTTTCTATAACACTAAAACTTACTCTTTTTTTTTTTTCGTTTAATAAATTTCAGGCTTTTGAAGAAATGAAAGAAATAGGCAAGATAGCAGGACCAACAGCAATTACAGGGCTGGTACTTTATTCAAGATCCATGATCTCCATGCTATTTCTTGGATATTTAGGTGAACTTGAGCTAGCAGGAGGCTCTCTTTCTATTGGCTTTGCTAATATTACTGGCTATTCTGTAATCTCTGGTTTGGCTATGGGAATGGAACCAATTTGTGGACAAGCTTATGGTGCTAAACAAATGAAACTTGTTGGAATTACCCTTCAAAGAACAGTACTTCTTCTACTTTCCACTTCAATCCCTATCTCTTTCATGTGGCTAAACATGAAAAGAATACTTTTATGGTGTGGCCAAGATGAAGATATTTCAAATATGGCCCATACTTTCATTGTCTTTGCAATTCCTGACCTTTTTTTTCTATCTTTACTTCATCCCCTGAGGATTTACCTTAGGACACAAAATATCACATTGCCTTTAACTTATTGTTCTGCTATATCTGTACTTCTACATGTCCCACTCAACTTCGTCCTCGTGCGATATTTTGATTTCGGTATCGCTGGGGTTGCTCTAGCCATGGTGTTAACAAACTTGAATTTTTTCCTATTGCTCTGCTCCTTTGTCTACTTTTCTGGTGTATATAAAGATTCATGGGTTACCCCGAGCATGGATTGTCTTCGCGGATGGTCCTCGTTGTTAGCCTTGGCGATTCCAACGTGTGTCTCCGTTTGCCTCGAGTGGTGGTGGTATGAATTTATGATATTATTATGTGGACTATTGGCGAATCCTAAAGCTACAATTGCCTCTATGGGGATTTTAATCCAAACTACTTCTTTGGTCTACGTCTTCCCGTCTTCCCTAAGCCTTGGTGTCTCAACTCGAGTCGGGAATGAGCTTGGTGCCAACCGTCCTGCTAGGGCCCGCGTATCGATGATCGTGTCGCTTTTTTGCGCGATGGCATTGGGTTTAGGGGCAATGTTGTTTACAACTTTGATGAGGCATAAATGGGGTGCTTTTTTTACTAAGGATGTGGAGATTCTAAAGTTGACTTCAATTGCATTGCCAATTGTGGGGCTTTGTGAATTGGGGAATTGTCCACAAACAACAGGTTGTGGGGTGTTGAGAGGAAGTGCAAGGCCTACAATTGGTGCAAATATTAATTTGGGCTCATTTTATTTAGTGGGAATGCCAGTAGCTATATTACTTGGATTTATACTTAAAAAGGGGTTTAATGGATTATGGATTGGGTTACTTGCAGCACAGGCCTCATGTGCAATACTTATGCTAATTGTGTTGTGGAAAACTGATTGGAAAGCTCAAGTGGAAAGATCAAGACAGTTGACACAATCAAATTCTTGTTGTGGCGGTGCTTCTTTGCCAGTGACAATGCCTAGTTTGGACAACAAGAAGAAGAAGAAAAAGAGGGGAAATAATATAAATAATGATAATAATAATAATAATCTTGAAGAGATTTTGTGCAATAAAGAGGAAGATGAGTTGATGAAATCAGCAGATGCTTCACTTGAAACAGACCCTCTCATTAATTAGTTCAGAGATTATTGTGCATTGATTGGATTAACTTTCCATTTTTATTTTATTTTTTTCACTTTTTTTTTGGTCCCTCTAATACCCTTTGATGGGTTGATGTGAAAAATTGTTTGGGATTTTATATACTAATCATGTTAACATTTGATGATCAAAAGTCATGTATTTGATCATGAGGATATATATAAAACTACTTGCTAGCTTGTGATATGTTTTTCTTTTCCATCATGTCCCTTGTAATAATAAATATGGAATATAACATCTTCTTACAATCTATTCCCTATTGGTTGTTACTTCCTACTTTAATTCTCATGAAAACTTATCTTACTCATTAATTTCTTTAAAGTTTGTGCATAAGAAGTGTGTATATATATTAGTTTCAACCTTGAAAAGCCTCTAGCTATTATATGAATTTAAGTTGGTAATTTTTTTATTTTTTTTTCAAACCGGAAAATCCTTGATCGTGATTCTTTGGTTGCACACTGGGTAAACTCTTTTCCGCAAATCACACGGACAATGAGATGTAAATTATACTCAACAAATGACGAACTCGACTGAGATGACGTTGGCAGAGAGAATCGATCACTCGCCTTCAATCACTTACGAAAGAAAGAGAGTAGAAGTCTGACCTTTTCAGGAAGAATATAAAAAAAGAAAAGCAAGATTTCGGGAATGGGACTTCTGTCTTTTGGTATCGGGCATCCAGAATCAGTATCATTAATGGACAATTTCTCTCAATATTCCTCGAAAACGATGGTCAAGGTTTGTCGTAAAACTATTTGATGCACCAACTCAATCATTTAAATAGTAATAACATGCAAGTTATTAATTTTTACCTGATTATCAAATGATACTTATGGATTATAAATGAGTTTAAATAATATACACCGTTCATATAAATAATTCTTATATCATTGAGTTAGTTATCTTTATCTATTATAGAAGATCTATACCAAATCTGATTTTTAAAATTTGTAATCACATCAACAATAATTACTTATAAGTATCTTTTAGATGACCGGATACTAAAATAACATGATTATAACTTTTTACCACCTTCATTCATGGAACTCAAACTCTTGGTAGAACTATATATTATAAATTGGCATCGAAAGGCAAAAAGTTTTGTCGGTTGTTTGATGAAGTGGGAGCAAAGAAGACATATATACAATACACCAACTTGCTAAAAGCTTTCTAATTGTTCCCTTATTACCATAATAAGGCCATACATTCATGACTACCTAATATGGAAAAGTTTTAAGCATATATCTCCATAAACTATATTTATTATTAATTAAACATCAAACTTTAACTCAACGCTAACAAAATATTATTATTCCCGCGCTTTCTTTTTCTTTATTCATCTAAAATATACTATACCATTTGTTTGTTTTTCATAAATTGAGGATGGAGGATTTCTTGATTTTCTTATAATTAAATTGCTTTACAACACATTCTTACTTCAAAAGTTACCTTTCTTATATGTGTTATTCTCTCCTTTTTCTTTTGTTTTTTTGGTTTATTTTCTAGAATGTTAGCTAGGACACAACCAGGACTACTTTCCAAAATTGGGATTTTGAGATTAGTTTTATTGACTTTTTGGTTACCATCTCAATATCCTTTTGACTTTTCAAGCTAGCATTTTAAAACCATCCAATCTTGTACAATCTTTCGTGATTATAAATCTAAGCTTTTTCGAAAAGTACTTCCTGTGTTCACTTTTAGTTATCATTTTTTCACTTATCGATGTTAAGTTATATGAATTTTGATCAATATTTTAAGATGTATTTTTTCATCATATATTAATATGAGAAGGATTGCAACTTATAACAATTTTCATATAGTTTTCAACTATCTAAAATTTTAGATTTCAAAAATATTAAATTTAGCGACTTCAATTTAGCTTTGAAGTTTAATCAAGTTAATCTCAAAAAACAAAATAATGATAAGTAAAAGTAAACAGATGGAGTAGTAATTATATTTTGAGTACTACTACTAGTAAACAATTTTAAACGATCGTGACGAGATTAATTAATTAACTAACCTTCTAGAATAATGAACCCCATGTCACAAAGCAAATAATGTGCCTAAAGAGATTATTTTTGCTTACATGACGCAACACTAAAATGAGTAATATGAGGGGAGAAAAAGAGAGGATGCATATCATCATATATTTTATTAAAAGTGACAAATTGCAAAGTTTAAAGTTGAATTATCATTGTATTTTTATTTTTAATAAAATATTTAATTAATTAAATATTAAATAATATCATATGTATTATATTAAATACAAAAATGAGAAAATGTTAAGTCAAAAGTTAAATGAACTTTTGAATACAATCAAATGAGAAAGACATTAATAATGTATTAATATATATGATAATGAAAAGATCATGGTTTCATAACCCTTCATTTCTAAAAGTTGAATTTTAAAACTCTTATTTTTTTCATTTTCTCATATTGAATGAAGGAAAAAGTTGGTCTTGCAAATCATAGATTAAGATATCTGACAATATTGAATAAATCATAAAAAAACAGTGGTGTTCAATTGTTGATTTCAAAATTTCTTTCTTTTATTTGATTCCTTCTTCATCTATGCATTACCACATTTATTTGTACTAATGTTTGTCATTTTTATCCTCTCTCAAATTTGATGCCATCATAATATAGCTAATTTTTGTTTGATAATAATCTCTTATTTTTTTACAATAAAATCTAATTGTTGTGAATACACGTGCATCCAGATACTAGTATCTATATATCCAAACATTCTTTTTCGATATTTATGTTCTGTAAGGCGGGAAATTAAAGCCTCCTAAGATGACTAATTTTTTTTCATGCATACGCGATACTCAAGTTAACCTAAAACCTTTGATTAATTAGAGTTATCAAAGGAATAATGTTTATCCATCCTATCACGATCCCCGATTATATATATATATATATATATATATATATATACAAACAAGATAAGCTATAAATGAGAGATAATATGTATTGTGTCCATCCTATCACGATCCCCGATTATATATATATATATATATATATATATATATCCAAACAAGTTAAGCTATAAATGAGTGATAATATGTATTGTGGCAGTAGAGTGGAGAAGTATCAGAGTGGGGGCCCTGTTTGTAACTGAAGAAACAAAATCCAGCTATTATTGCCTGTGTCTACTTGTGAGATGACAAAATTTTGTGCAGTGCCTCTGCATAGCAGTTTCCAGCCTCTTCTTCCCCACCACCTCAGTGTCCATTAATTTGTTTCTTTCTCTACAGATGCACCACCACTAACCACCAGAAACCACTACCTCCACCAACAAAACACACTCAATTCTACTAAAAAGCAAGTTTTTTTTTTTTGGAAAGACAAGATACCTATTAGCTAAGCTAGGAGGCTTAATTACATCATTTATCCTATCATGGTCATGCACATGCCCTGATTTAGATCAGGTCTTGTGGGTCCAATCGGGGTGGAGCCAACATACATTGAGGGGGTTCATCTGAACAAATAATATTATTTATATAAGGTTAAAATAATTTTTTTTATGTATATATAATAGATATCGAATCTCCTTCAGTTAGTTCGTGTGTTACTTTTTCAAATTTTGAACCCCTTAATTAATATCTTGACTTTGCCACTGAGTCTAACCAAATTCATTGTTTTTACTAAGAAATTTAAATATAAGAAAATAAATATACGAAAAAATCAAAAAAATGATCGATATATGTGTATATATATATATAGAGAGAGATAATATAGTTTGTTTGATGCTATAGAAGAATTAGGTCCTTATGAAATCTCTTTATGATTAACAAACAATTACAAATATCGAACAAATCGATCCATCAAGAAACAAGTATTCGACATGAAAATATATTGTCATATGTGCACAAAAGAAAAGAGATTTGAAATTAGGAGAAACCGGCATGCACATTTCCGGCTCATTAGTGATTTTTAAGTCATGATCAGTTAAAGCTAAAGTTTCATTAATTAAAGAGTGTTTAGAATCTCCTGAGGAAATATAAGATTTTCGTGAGTACGGAGGTTGAATGAAACAAAATAAGGAAACTAAATCTAAGTAGGATTGAATTTCGTAATTACATTCTAATGAGATTTGGAGAAAAAAAAAAGGCAAGATTGATACTATTGAGCTTACATTGTGATAGAGTTCTTTGTGAGATTCAATTAATCAGCAAAAATGTATGTCCCAGAGGAAGATGTTGCTTTAATTATTAAGTTGATGATGTTTAATCTTTTGTTCAGATATTGTAACCTATTTATTTTCATAGAAGTATTGTAATAGGTGATTGAGTGTTGAAGGTTTTCTACTTTGTAGTCTAAGATTGGGGTGGGGGTGGGGGTGTAGTTTTTAAAGAGATTGTTACAATCAGTTTGATTAGAAAGGTGGAAGGTACTAGGGTTAGTCCCTTTGATTATAGAGTTATATATAATCTGAAATTGCTTGAATTTCGTGAGTTTTTACTTTCTTGAGCAAGGAATATTTTGAGATAAGATTTCTTGTATTACTTATATTTGACAATTTACTTCTCGTCTAAGTAATCGATTCTTTAGTAAAACAGACGATGGTCTGAGTAACCGATTCTTTAGCAAAACAGACGACGATCTGAGTAACCGATTCTTCAGCAAAATAGATGACAACTAGAATAACAGACACATGTAAATATTTTGTCGAAAGGCTGACAATTGACGCACACAAAGGTGGTTCTGCTACTATGTGCACATGATGATGAAGATAGAATTTTCATCAAGAAGATTTATTTTTTATTATATAACATATTTGATGTTGTGCCTTTTGGCTTTTCAAAAATAAGGGTTTGGAAGAGCCCCTCTAGCTCAACCTTAAAGGGAAATTTAGTGTAAGTTCAATTGATTCAATCAAACCCATTATTTTAATAGAAGTATGTACACATATATGTATAAAAAAAGTACTATACTAGCTCTATCGCCAAAAATGTGTTAAAAATAATAATTACATTATCGAGTTAAATTACTTACCTACAATAAGATATCTTTACACTATCAACATGTATAACTACTCAAAATTAACATATTACAATCTGCATAAAAAATATTTTTGCAAATGAATAAATAACAAATAGTGGTGTTTGGAGGCATATTGCTATCATAGGACTATTCCTTATCCCCTTTTTTATATGTGGGAAAATAATTATGAAAATATCAAGAATTCTTAGTCCCACAAAGTTCTAAGTAGGTAGTGGGAAGATTTGCTGGCATTTGTGGTACAGAGTAAGGACTTTAATTTACATCATATACTATATCACAACTCACACGCCTAAAATAGGTCAATTTTCGAGCGCAGTACCATTCTTGTCCTCTTTGCATCATATGTTATCTCTTATTTCGAAAAATGCGTCACACTTCTCTTATCTTTTTTCTTATTATTATTCAAATATGTGTTTGGTGTGAATAATATCTTTACATATGTAGAAAATATTTTTATTTAATTTAGGCAAGAATTTTAAGATGGTGAATTGAGACATTGGGAAAAGGCTGGATATCGACTGGCGCTAGGGTGAGGTGTTTGGAGCATAGGAAGGAGATAATCAACGTGTAATGTCATTTGTACGATAGTAAAAGGATATTCTAAACTCGAAAATTAACGTCCAGGTAATTTATGATTTTTTTTTCCCACCACATCAAGATGATCATTAGTAAGGGTGGCAAAATTAAACCCAACCCGTCCAACTTATTGAAATTTGGGAGGGTTATCATTTATTAGGTTAATTCATCTCAACTCAACTCATTTTAATCCATTTAAAATTGAGTTGATATGCAATCTGAATTGACTCACGAGTGATCTTCTCAAAATTATTTTAAAACACTTTTTTTAAAAAAATTTGATATGTTTTATATAGCCAAAATAAAGAAAAATATAATTTAATTATATACTAAAATATTAAAAAAGAACAAATAAAATAAGTAAAAGTTGGATCAGGTTGGGTCTTGACCTACTCTATAACCCAATGCTCAACTCGTTTTGACCCAACTCATTTTGATCCAAGCAAATTCAAATTGAGTTGGGTCTTGATCCATTATGATCAACCCGTTCAAATTTGACTCAACCCGTTCAATTGTTACCTCTAATTAATAACTCTCAACATATATATCAATTGATGATGAATATGTTTAACCACTTGAGCAAGTCTAATTTGTCGCAACTCAAGTCCGATAGCCAGGTATAAGACAAGCAAATATACATATATATTTTAACCTAGTTGATAATTTTACAATGATAATTTTAAGAGAAAATATATAGAAACAGTGATGTCAGACCGTACGTGACAACTATTGGAGTGAGAGTTTGAAAGTGGAAATAGTCCCTCTGCCCTTTGGTATTACTAGACTATTCTCTTATTTACAATGTCCCTTTTGGATAACACACATAATATGCTACTTATTCTATTCTCTATAGGCTAAATGACAAATTCCCATTTACTATGCCCTGCCCTGTACCATATTCTTGTACTCTATGTCTACCTATCAAATTGAAAGCTCTCTTAGACTTTATTATATTCTTCTATTCCAACAAATTCTAAGAACAAACAACAATAATGGAGTAATTAATAACAATAAGTGGCCAAGTCGAATATTGATCTAACATCCAATTTTTTGGCTATGTAGTAAAATAAAAACATTGTTAATAGGGTTGATTTTGATAATTAGGTCGATAATGTTCGTGAATAATTGACGAATCGATTGTTAAAAGAAAAATTGAGAAAGCAACCTCCATATTAGGAATTGAAAATACGCTCTTGATTGTCACGGTGACTATAGTGATATGTCACTATGCCTAAGCAAATATTTCGTTGGTATCAAGATTTTTTTTTATATTGATCTAGACTTATCTCAACAGGAAATTATGGTAATTCAACAAGATTTTTTTATTAAATTCTTACACATTGTCAGAATTCTTCAAGGATTTTGGGTCAAATCCCAGTGATCATCGTAATATGTTGCGTAGAAATTTATCAATACATTTTTTTCTTCAAATATTATACTCATAAAAATAATTGAATTAGTGCATCAGGTGGTATTCCATAAGGGAGGTTAGATATCGATTACCTCCATCAATGTCTTTTTAGTTGAGCTCGTCGCACCAAACTTGCCTAGTGTAATTTATATATATCTTTTATGTGATTTGTGAGCATTTATACTGAAACTGATTTATCTAATGCTCACCCAAAGCATAGTTATTAGGAATTTCCTTTAGGTCAAAAAAAGAATTTCCAATAATAGATTTAACCAAACTTTCAAAACAATAATAGACCCACTTTTATCTTCTTTATAAAAGTTTTTTTTCAAGCTCAACAAAATGGGACAATGATATTTCAATTTCTCCAATTAAAGCAAGTCAAATTATTAAGAATTGACAATACAAGTTCAACGGAACACTACTCAATAATCATTAAGTTTCAAACACAAATAAGCAAATGAATCTTCAATTTTCAGTAGCACATTCTAATACCCATCTTTGACTTTATTTTCCCATCTAAATATTTTTTTCTCTGCATAGAGGTAAAAGATAGGGATCCATTTAGATCTCGATTCGCTATTTTCATATTTTTGTTCTAAGTGATTACCTTTTTGTACGACAAGTTCTCGTTTTTAATCTCAATGCAGGAGTAGAAAGTCACGTGACTGTAAGAAAAGAAAACATTATTTTTCAATGATTATTTGCTGGGGTGGAGCATAGATGAGCGAGCGATGCCCAGGACAATTGGAATTTAAGTCCGTTATAGAGCAAGTCGACTAGGAGTTAGTCGAAGATGAGTATTAACTTAAATATTTGAATCACTCTTAAAATAGCCTCTTTTTTATGAAATAAATATTTTCACTTGCAAAACATATGTAATCATACACAAATGTCCCTATTTTATCTAGTGTTCACATCAAAATTTTGTTCAAACATAAAAATGCCGTAATAAATTTAGTCAAAGTTCGACTCTTCTACAAATTAAAGTACAAGTTGAACTACGTGGATGTGTCAATATAACAGAAAGGGATGGCTTATAAATAAATGGTAGGCCTATATATATTACATATGTATACATCTTTGTCATTATATTCTTAAAACTCAATCACTCTATCCAATTTTATATATCTCATTATTATCACTTGAAGAATCAAACAAAAATTATATCATTATTCTTTCAGATATTTTGTTATACTTTAACTATCTAAAGTTCAAAAAGAGTGTGTAAATTGTCTCAAGTGTAGCATGGGTTCTTCAAGTTGGTCACTTTTGGTGGACCTACACAACTAGTGTTTAATTTAGACATATATTCATTCTTTTCTTTTTTTTGTGCTCAAAATAAATCTATGGTTCTTGTTGATGAGACTTATAGGAATTAAATAAGAATTCATCCATAAGGAATTTTAAAAACAATTATTTTAATGTCTCTTATACAAGTACCCCTATAATGTATGATTGGAAAAGAACATGATATGTCACATGACTCTTTTTGTACCATATATTCATATTAGGGTTTCAATTTTGATATAATGTGACAATCTCATTTTGAATTTCTCTTTGGATGAATCTATTAGGATCAAACACTTATCATTATGTCAAAAGCTTTAGCTGATAGCAAAGGTGTAACTTTATTCTTTAAACCAAGTCCACCACACAAGAATCATGTTCGATCATGACTCCGACCCGAACTACCCCAGCCCCTTCATGAGCCTTGCCATAGGTAGGATGTTGACATTATCCAACAGAATCACATCTCACATGCTTATTTATTTATTTATTTATTTTTGAAATAGGATTTAAATTTTTTAAAAAAACTATTTAAAATAGATCAACTTTTTACAAATTTTTTATACAAAAATGTTCTCCAACCAGCTAAGTAGTTCAAGAATATCACTCCTATTAATGATTACTCCAAAATAAGGAGAAGGGTAAAGCCAACCTAATAAGGTCCATTTTGGACCATTTTCCCTTGTTTATAGTACTTAATATTTTTTGTAACGTGGAGTTATGTAAATTTATTTGTCAACAAAAGTTAAGGAAATTAATATTTGAATTCACAAGGCATATTAATATTATTATTTCCATTTTTTCTTTCGTATTTTCCTACGTATCAAAATCCTTGGGCTGCATATAAAGAACATGGCTTACAGAAAGAAGATTCTCCTTGTTATGGAATATATCTATCAAAACCTCTTTTCTCCTCTTTTAGGATTACATGGATGGTCGATACTCGCTTGGGGTCCAATTATATTATATTCATATCATGTAAAATTAATTATAGAAAAAAATACTCTACATCAATTTTTTTTAAAAAAAAGTTTGAGTTCAAAATTTACGATAGAAAACAAAAAAAATCTTATCCATCCCACTGCGACATGAGTCAGTAACTATCAAAAAACCCATCATTGTCTAGCATTTTATTCTAATCTCTAAACTATGGAATATAGAATAAAATTTGGTGCGACATGCTATTCCCAAGAATTTCTATTCTTCTTACTCCTCTCTAGTGCTTGTCACAATTGTTGGAAATGCGTTTCTCATCTTTTAAATACATTTTTAATTTATAAAGGATCTTTTTTGTTCCCTCAAAATTAGTAAAGGCACCAATGCCAGCATCCGATGTGCCACATAATTAAAAAAAAAAAAAGAAAAATTAAAATTTATTGGGAAAAATTAAGATTCAAGACTCTATTAATGGGGAATGTCATAAATGAGCATAATTACTATTAATAGTTATGTTTTACATAAATATATTTCATAATTATTATTTTAGTATCCCCACTCAAATTCTATATATATGAAAGCATACGACGGATGGATACAATCATTCCATATATATGAAAGCATACAATGGATAGATACAATCAACATATGCATTCACTCAATTTCGTTGTATCAAAGCCTACAGTCTCATTGTATCAACACATATAGTTGCTAGATACAATATAGATTGTATGTGTTTGCTCAAATTTGATGTATCAAGTCATACAATTATTAAATATAATTATGATAAGATATAAACATTCACTCAATTTTATTATATCGACACGTACAGCCATGTAATATTCCCATTACTTAATTGTTTGCAGGCAGCCCAATTGGTGGGATTAAGTGGTAGGGTAATGCATCTATGGAACTTGGCAAAAAGGTGGAAACATACACAGAAATTTTTGGGGAATCTTTAACAAGGATACAATCATACAATTATATTATTTTCAGATCCCTTTATTGGCATACCCTAAACTGCAATCAGCATTTGTGCTTATTTCCCATGTTATATGCTTTTTATTAAAAATAAAAAATAAAAAATCCTCTTTGGACAGTCTCTTTTACCATTTTCATCTCTAATTTTAAGATCTTGTAAAAACTATTCTTGTCACAATATTTTAGTTACCATTCCCTCCTTTCAATTTATGTATGTAAGAAATTTAAGAAAGAAATCCAATTGTAATTTAAAACAAGCCTTAAACACTTATATGATTATGAGACTCTCATTAAAAATAAATGAAATTTATAAAATTAAATTATCTTTAAATATAAAAAATGATATGCTTGATTGAACAAATATAGAAGTACTCTCTTCCTTCACTATATTTGTTCATAATGGACATTACACTTTCTATAAAATAATAATACTAAGTGAAATGTATATTTAACTATAATAGCATTTCAAAAAAAAAAGGAAGGGGAAATGATGAGGGGGAGTGGTAATTAATATTAAAGCAAAACAATGAAAAAAAACAGTTGTCTTTTTTCGAATATATTGAAGTTAACAAGTAAGAATAAATATTTACTTTTAGTATAAAGAAAATATTTCCGCTCATATGAACTCGCTCGTGTTGTCTATTTAAGTTCAAATAAACGAAAAGAGTTATTGAGGATCATCAATTTAGAAATAACCTTTCTATCTTATAAAAA
>DF358497.1:62712-81777 GCA_000787875.1 Solanum virginianum
CATCTTGTATTGAAATCGAATTCTTCTTTCTATTATCAATCCATCATGTGGTGCAAATGTGGGTAGTGGACCATTCTAAACTAGCACATGCAGACGACGACGAAGACAACCACAATACCGTCTCACTTTTTCTTTTCTTTTCTTTTTTTTTAGGTGTCACCTATTGTGGACTTTTTGGGCACCACTACAGAAGTATGAGCATTTGTTGTTATTTGTAGGACACAACAATTGTTGCTTTTAGGGCTCTTAGCATTGACAAACTTGGGGGTAAAACTTGTCTCCTTTGGAAAACTCACTCTCTATCAAAGAGTCTGCCTCCAATTGGGAGCCTCTAAATTATTAAATCACAAGATAAGAAAAAGAAAAGACAAAAAATAATAATAATATCATAAACATATCTATTTAGAGTTGGTCCCACATTGTGTTTTCTCACTCACCCAAACATGTATGTTTCTTTGTGGCTTAATTCCAAGTCATTAACCAATGCCTTTTTGGCCACTAAAACTGAGAAAGAAAGAAACAAAGATTTGTTTATCGAAGAAAAGGATGAGATGAGATAACAACTAAAGTACTAAAATACTTTTCTAATTGCACAACACGTGTAGGATTAAGCTTAAGTAGATATTTGTTTAAAGTACTTTGATTGCACGTAGCTTTACTTGAAAAAGAAAAAGAAGCAATTGTGTTAACCTTAGTGCGTTTGACATTTATATGTCATTGAAAGCCAAGTGTTTTGACTCATTTCCTCTTTAGTTTTGTTTTTTTGGTTTGACTAAAAAGGATTGGTCGGTTTTAAGCTGGGGCTTAATGATAACGCTTTAAGAGTATTAAATTGGAAAGTTAACAAATCAGAGGTGGAGAAAGGCAAGCAGAAAGAGGCAAAAAAGGAGTCCAACAAGACATTGAGTACCAGGTAAAAAGAGAAAAAGATATACTAAACTTGTATGAACCACATTGTCTTTATTAATTTAGTGGGTTTTCCTAGAGGTCAACGTCCAGAATTTGAAAATTTTGCAAATTGGACAGGAAAAAATGATGATGAATTGATAACTACAGGCAGAAACATGAGTCAAAGTGCTTGTTAGTTCTCATGAGATATTATATCTGAAAAGTTCACATTGATGTATCTAATCACTAAGCATAATAGTCAATCTTACCATTTAAAATATCTGTCTTGTTCGAAACACGAACCATAATTGGCTTGACTGCTTGGGATAAAAGAAGACAAGTGATTCTGCGTAACGTGCAGTACCTGCAACTAAAGTTGGAGAAATGTTGACTCAGTTCCATCATCCAGGGCATAATTTTTTCAAATTACTGAGCAGTAAGTCTAGTAGGGAGGGGACGTGCTGTTACTTAGGAGTGTTGGGCACATCCTGCAATTACGGAGCATTGGACACGGTAAAAACTCTATAGAGAAGTTAAATTTTATTACTGGAGATAGATATGCCACTATATGTGAGCCAAAACATCGCGTCACTTCAGTTGAAAAGACTTTTGTCCCATCTTTAATTGATCAAATAAAGAAAAAGACTACTGTCCCTGAATCCAAGACTTATCCCATTCCACATGCCTAGCTACATTGTCACAAATGTGGCTACAATATGCTGAAAGAACTGCTAGAGCCCTAAGCACTAGCGTAGATTTTTCAGCAGGATAGGTATACAACCAAATTATTGCAAACACAAATGTAGAAGTGAAAATACCATAATGGTCATTGCTTACTGGAAATGATTTATACTTCTCTGGAATCCACTGGATAAGCCAGCAACAGAGTCGTCAAAGTTAAACAGATGAAATGAACTTGGTCTCTCTAGTGGCAGAATAATCAATCCATACAAGTCCCCTGCAACAAATATTGGTGGTTGATTACATATGATTTCTTAGAAATTTGTTCTTTCCTCAGCAAACAAATCGGGATAGACCCTTTATGTTTGTCCATATAAGAAACTAGTCATGAGTGTCATGAACAATGTCAGGGGAAATGTCCTATCATGAAACAAGTGCAAGGAAAAATCAACTTTTCTTCACCTAAATGAATTATTGACGGCCTTATCTACCCCCATAAAAGACCACTCAATGTTAATGGATATCTGATTCCACTATCCTTGAAGACAAACACTACATGCCAGGCCACTTTGAAATACAGAGCACAACCTAAGGAAACAATAACAGGAAAACAAATGCAGTACCACGGTGACTTTCAATAGAAATTGCTCCATCCCATAAAAACTATGCAAATACAAAAGCTACAATAAACAATTGACAGCTTTGTTATTAAAGAGTAAAAGTGCTAGTGAGGTCTTACTAATTCAGAGAAAATGTCACTAAAATTAAATAACCGCACATTGCACGATTTAGTTAATGAAGCCTCGTAATATTTAGTTAATAAAAGGAAAAGTAGAGCAGATGGATTACATTTCCCACATTGCACGATTTACTTCCTTTCCTTCTGACATAAAAGGGTATCAAATGCAAGGAGTCAATCTTTTTACTTAGGAAAAAAAAAATTGAATGAAGTAACTTTCTACTTTTTTTTAATGGTTGAATCAGTAAATAAGCAACTTTACAAGATAACTTTTGCTTCATTTCACTTGATATTCTCAGTGTTTTGAACATTAGTACATGTATATCTTTGATATTGGACTGTCCACAGCCCAAATGCAAGCAAAAGATCCAATACAAGTATTAGAAGCCCAATGCAGTTGCAATCGAACTATATATGCATTCAATTAGACAAGGCAACCTTTTATGCTAAATTGATGAGATATTATTCAACTTCCTACGCTTTTACCCTGAGACCCCCCTCTAAACTTGCATGTTTCTTTAAGGGATAATTTCAAATATATATAATAAACTAATTAATTTACAATAAATATATCCTCTTTTATTTACATAAAGAATAGCCCAAAATCGTAAAAACATACATGACTAAACAATATAACTTGCCAAAAGTCATAGGAAGTATACAATGATTATTCAAAGTAGATTACTTATACATGAGCTATATACTAAATATACATTATGATACACTCAAAAACTGAATATAGTTTGACTATAAATAAAATATACAATGACTATACATGCTTATACAACGAACAACTATTTTTTTGGTAATTATATTGACCGAATGGCCTTGCACTGTAAGTATCCCTTTCTTTAATTTCTCCCAAACTTTTGTGCTTTAGAGTAAAGAAAAATGATTCCCGTGGTTCAGCATTTTCATTTGCTGACTAATTTACTATAATCGTTTTCAGAGACAAAATGATGCCAGTCTCAATACAAACAACTGTCCTCAAATTTTCACCTCTGCCCACCTTTTGCAAACTTCAACCCACTCATTATAAATGATTCTCAATCTAAAATTAAAATTTTTACTGTCGAATCCTGACGTCAAAATTGTTAAGAATCTTTTTGTGAAAAATAAATGGTCAAGAATCACAGCAAGGAGACACAGATTCAAATGTCAATTTTCTCATGTGAAGCAAAGCCAGCCCATAAAAACTGCAGTCTTGATCCATCACAATAGCAGCACATCTTTAGCGTTAACTTTCTGAATAAATCTTAATTTGGTCCATTGGAACTAAGCATGAATGTCAATTTTAAAAATAAATAGCACAACACATTACCAAAAGATGAGATTTACATTGTTACTGCAGATCAACTTCTTTGAGTTCCTCAATATCATCTGCATTGAGCCATTGTGTATGGGAACATCTTCACTAGAATAAGGAGCCTGCAAATGCATCAGCTCGGTAAAGATTAACCATGCAAGAGATTGAACTGAATTCAGTGTTATTTAGTCAAAATACAAGAATAAACATCAAAAGGAGAATTAAAAGATTAGAACAAATTGTGACCATTGTAGTTAAGTGATATTTTCATGTTGAAGGTCTTCAGCATGTTCCTTGGACCACGAAAGGGAAATCTACGCCATTATTAAAGAACTCTAGCAATAAAGTTTAAATTGCACTTAACATGGTAAACAATTGAACATTTGGACCAAGGCTATAGCTGATAATCAGCAGTGAAAAATTTCTTTTTCTCAACATATTCTCCTTGTGTTATAATGATAACCATAACAGCTTCTAACATAAACTAATCACCTTCTTTCTCTAATGAATAACTCGAGACGAAAGTCCTCTTTCCTGGAGAAAGATGGTGTTTAATCTAACACTAGTAGAGCCCTCAACCAATAGACTACACGGGCAGTAGTCTTATTTATGTTTTGAGATATGTTAAGCAGTTTTTTTCAATGAAATTTAGCATATATACCAACTAATACTGCTACATACTGTTTAGGAGAAATTAACAAGTACTAATGCAGTCCTTTGCATGATATTTCATCTCCAACTTCAATGAACCTTCGTCTTAATAAATAAACCAAAATAATTTCTACATTTGTTCCAATCTGCAGAAGTGATATTTTTGGAAGCTCTCTTATAAAATTATAAAACTTCTCATTTTGCTTTAGTCTAAGCATAAGCGCATAACTCATTGCATTCAGCAATATATTATATGATATAATATCTTCTATGATGCCAATGTTATATAAAGTTGAAAGCTTATGTTACTGCACGAGAATTTATAGTACTCGATAAACTATGCTAAAGAAGATATAGAACAGGTAATTAATTCAATAAAGAACTCAAAAAATTTATTTCACCACCAAAAGAAGTTCATATACAGAAGCTCAAAAATAACTACTCCCTCTGTCCCATTTTATGTGGCACCCTTTCCTTTTTGGTCCGTCCCAAAAAGAATGTCACCTTACTCTAATTGGAAACAATTTAACTTTAAAATTCCCATTTTACTCTCAACCATACAAATATCTAAGAATGATTTTAGACCACAAGTTTCAAAAGTCTTACTTTTTTTCTTAAACACCGTGTCAAGTCAAAGGGTGCCACATAAAATGGGACGGAGGGAGTATATATCATAGGCATTGAGAACCTCTTGCAACTATCTCCAGAGACAAATTAGATGCGAGGACTGAAGAAGGTTTTCAAAAGGGAAAAGAGAAGAAAACGAGCAGCAAAAGCTGACTCAATTGGAAGTGGACCTCAGAACCTAAATCTTACTGCACGAACAATTATATTAGGCTCAATGAGGAATAACAATAAGCAAGTAATGAAGGATAAATTGTCCAACATGAGATGAGAAATGAGAGATAGTCAAAGGAACTACTACAAAGAGACAAGGGACTCGTGTTCCTTGTTACTGAATCTCTTAGCAGTGATAGGACGGACATCATCAGCATCAGCCAGCATTCTAGAAATTGAAGTAATGAAGTTAGAGCGGAGTCTGACGGGTCATAAGACCAACTGAAAACCTGAAATTCACTTGCAATCTGAAAACCTGAAATCAAGGAAGAAATATATTTTCTGGTAAAAAAACAAAATGGCTGGATTTCAATGAAAACTAGATGCTTGTTTTGGCACATTTTATGATTAACTAAGAAGACCATGTGTTCCCACGTTGCTGGTTTAAAGGAAAACAACATCCTTCTGAAATGTTATTATTTTAACAAATAATGTGAATATGCTTGTCAACATACAAAGAATGTTGCATGACACTGTAAAATGCCACATAGAAGCTCTATTTCCTTTTTCCTCCCTGAAATCACATGAGAAGATTAGTCGAGCACTTAATCTCCCCATCCCCCAGTCTGGCATCCAAGAAAATAAGGGAATCCTAAAACCAAAGGATGCTTGTACAAAGATTATTAAAAACATCAAGATGTATGCCTAAAAGATCAGCACCTAATACTGTCAGATCTTTAGTGTAACTTCCATCTGAGAATATGCAAATTTACGAAAAGTGCATTTTTGAAATTAGCTTTCCATCTGGATCCAGTATATCCAACTGGCAATAATGGATTAACATATCTGCAACTTCTCCAAGAATATCTTGAGATGAGGCCTTCGCTTCACATACACAATGTGTTCTTTCATGTTGAAGAAAACAGGAAATGTAACAGTCTGCATCATCATGGTGTTCCAGAGTAGAATGGACTTCTAGACACATGAAACTAATATGCAAGACATTAGTTTACTTGTTGGAATCAACATGTGCCGTCATTGAGAAGTTCTATTTTATTCATAAGTGGCGGTTCACACAATCATTTTGACATATTTGAATCATTCTTTGGTGGGCCTTTTGTTGGTAAGAATTCTTTCTCTCTCTCTCTCTCTCTCTCTCTCTCTCTCACACACACACACACACACACGCAGAGCTAGATTCTTAATAGTGAATTCTGTACTTCTTGTCCATACAAATATAAAAAACTGCAGCAAATTGTTCTTATGTGTTGCGTAGAGATACAAATGCCACATTTAGTTCGGGTGCAAGTGTGACTTGTACATGAGTCCAACTACAACACTAGCAAACGTGTCTAACAGCTGACCTAGATACCTTATTATTTTTTTCATTTCAGTCACTTGTTTCACTCCACAACGTCACACTGTTTCTAACTTTGTGCTTTTTGTTTTCTGGTGCTAAATAGTAATTTTTCAAAGAATACCCTCTAGTTTTTTGTTCTGCTTGAAGACTATTTCCTTTAATTTGCTCTCAATTTTAGTTCTTCCCAAGAATAAGACCTCCTTCCTGGAATGACCAAAGAATAACTTGCAAATGAGAGGTTGTTCACGGTGCAGCAGATGTTATATATGTAATTCTGAGCAGGAAACAGTTGATCAAGTATTCTTGCAGAGCAGCTTCTCAAGACAATGCTGGGAACTTTGCTATGACATCATGGGCGTATATTTGGTATTACCACAGAAGATCAGCAGCCCTTTGGAAAGTTTGGCAGTTTCAAAAAGTTAAAAGGGGCTTGAAGCAGATATGTAAGATTATTCCAAATTGCATGCTCTGGACAATATGGCTGAAAAAAAAAAAAACTAGGCGTGCTTTGAGAGGAAGAGACTGTAGATACCTAGAGTCAAAAACAAATGAATCAATGTTATGACAGTACTCTTGATAGGGTGGATAAGTATTTGGAATTTTGCACTTACTACGGGAAAATATGTAGTATGTTTGGAGTTAGAGCTGCAGTTAGGTCTGGTAAAATGGTTGTAAGAACAACAACATTATTATGGGAACAAATGTTGGGTCTCCAAAAGTAACATATCCACATTGTCAAGAATCATATCAATGCAGATAAGATGGATATGCATTCATATTGCAAGATTATAAATGATCACATCCCATAAGAGGTGCAGCAGCATGCAGAATTTAAAACGAGATGACGTCATATGAGATGGTATGGTCATGTCCCACACAGAATTTTATATGTTCATATGAGATGATATAGTCATTTCATATGATTGAAGGTGATAAAAATGGAAAAGCTAGACCCAAAATAAAATAAAAGGAGTTATTTCAAAAAGACTTATATATTTCAAAATCAATATCTACTTAACTAAAAACGAGCATAATGGAAGCAAAGTACCCATATATTAGTTGGATTAAGGCCTAGTTGGACCCATCAACTATCCACGATCTGTGCAATGTGTTCTTCCCCACATCTTCATCTTTGTTATCATGGTCAACAATCATCACTCAACAAACTGTCAAAATGCCAAATGAAACAACTCTGGTATTAGTTAACTGCTAAATATAGAGATATAACTTAAACAAATTCAACTGCAGCAGATTCCCTTAACAAGTCAAATCTAACCAGCCAATCGTGTAACAAGAATGGACAGCTTTTAGGAAGACTGACACCTCAGACCAAGCAAAAGAAAATTAGAAGCTGAGTCGACCAACAACAAGTATTTAGTAAGCTCTAAATCGATAGACTAATAGTGAAAGAGAAATGGAATGCAAAATCAAACGAAATAAGGTATCCCATGCAACATTGATAACAGAAATAATACATAAAAATCAACTCACAGCTCTCTAACGTAATTGGATGCATCATGGTTTCCTCCAATGGATATAATTGAAAGGCTGGCAGCTGCAACTTCTTCTCCTGAATAATACTTCCATGAAGAGTTCATGCTCCCTTATTAGCTGACTCGTTGCCTTTGCGTTCCTAACAACCAGCTTACTCAATGAAAACACCTTAAATTGATATTAATCCAGCGGAGAATTAGAAATTTTGATGCATAATTGTTGTTATTAATGAGATCAGAAAACAGCCCAGTGCACTAGGCTCCCACGCGGTCCAAACAAGGGCCGGACACAAAGTTAGTCCATAGAACCAGGAAAGATAAGGAGACAATAATTGCCCCTTCACAGCCAATTAACTAGTTAAGTATAACTATAACTGAGCAGTATATGTGACCAAAATGATGCATATCACAAATTTCCTGGTAAACTCATTTAGAAATATCAATTAAGCAGAATCAAATGGAAGATTGTTAGACGCATTCCAGTCCTCCTTGTTAACGAAAAAAGGAAACGGAAAGGTCATTATGGAAAAATCATGCATTTACATATAATTACAGATGAATTTATGAGAGAAACATTGTTCCTTACGACGGCGCTAGTCGAATTCGCACTTCTGCTAGTAGTTCTGCTTTGTCACTGGGCAGGGGATGGCGGTACGCGGCGAAATGGAGTCGTCGACTAGTGGCCCGGCGGTGAACAGCGGGCACGTCTGGACCTGACACTTCTCACAGGGAGTGGAACAGAATCCTCATCAATGAGGCAATTTTTGTCGAATTCACGAGCAAATGTATAATTTGCCCTTGTAATTTTCATCGCGAGAAAGAAAAAAAGATCAATATAATTAGCATGCATTTAACACTTTATTACCAGTGTGTATATATAATATAATATTATATACGTTAATCATTCTTCCCCAGGAATTTTAAAATTCTTATGAGAAAATACATAACCCCCCAACCCAACCCCACCACCCCGGGAACTTGACTGCAAAATTTAGTTTAGTAATTCAATTACATGGCATTTAAATACTCTTTAACAATTTCATCGCTTCAAAAGATAAGGAGATTTTTTTTGGACCCTCATCTCAAAAATAGAAAATACTCGGCTATGAAAACAAAATGACTGGAGTGAAAAACAAATGATAATTTATAAAGACAATAAAAGTAACAAAACAAATTACAGATAATAACAATATAATATATAAAGAAACGACTAACTCTACTAACATATTATATCACAAAGCCAAACATCATCCTGCCCACACTAGTCATCTAACCTTTCATCATAATATACGGCTACCACTCATTTCTACCTAAGGTCGTGTCATTGGCGATACGAAGTTATATCATATCCTGTCTAATCACCTTCTCCTAATATTTTTTCAGTCTACCTCTACTCCTCTGCATGATCCCTAAATCCAATCTCTTGCACCTCTTAACAGGAGCATTAGCACTCCTTCTTTGCACATGTCCAAACAATCACAATCTCGTTTCTTTCATTTTGTCTACCACAGAAGTCACCCATAACTTCTCCCGAATGATCTCATTCCTAATCTTATCCCCGCTGATATATCCAGAAATTCATCTCAACATCCTCATCTCCACAACCTACATCTTTCGAATATGTGAGTTTATGATTGGCTAGCACTCCACCCCATATAGTAAAAACGATCTAACCATCATTTTGTAAAACTTTTTTTTTAAGTTTAGATGATATCTTCTTATCACATAAAATTTCAGAGGCAAGTCAACATTTCATCTATGCTACCCCAATACGATATCTGATATTATTGTCGATATCGTCACTACTCTAGATGATGAACCCAAGATATTTAAAATTTTCTCTCTTGGGAATAGATTGAATGCAAACCTCACCTCAATGTCTGCTTCATCTCTTACAACACTAAATTTGCATTCCAAGTATTCTGTTTTGGTCTTGCTCAGTCTGAACCCTTTAGATTCCAAAGTATGTTTCTAAACCTCTAACCTATCATTAACTTTATCACGAATTTCATCAATCAATATCATTTTATTTTAACACTTTCAAATTAATTTACACTAATTAGTTATTTAAAATATATTTTCTAAATTCAAACTTTATCCTCCCCGCCCTCTATCCCTAGCTCCCGTCTTTCTTCACCATTTTTACCCTTGTATTGCTCTTCCACACCCCTCCGCCCCTCTTCTTCACCATTTTTTTTAAAAATAACTTTAGAGAAGAACCACCTCAATATCACCTCGTGGGGGAATGAATTTTTTTTTTGAAATTATTTTTTTCTTAATAATTTAAATGAAAATGAATGTTATATAAAAAAATTGATAGATCTATATTTTTTTGAATCACAAAAATATTAAAAAATTAAAATGGGTCACTCAAAATTCAAGAAAATTTACATTTGTGAATTGATGTCAATAATATAGAGCAAATTTGATGTTAATAATAAGATATTGGTATTAAAATTTTGGAGATTAGTAAATGAATAGTGGAGTGAGTTGTGGATGAAGATGGAGGAAGAGGGGCTTCAATGGAGGAAAAAGTGTATTGGAATAAACAAAGCAATAAAGAGAAAAAAATTAATAAATTTTTTAAAAGGAGTATTCACTTCTTTTTAAATAAACTTTTGATATATTTTTTAGAAAGTTAATATATGAAGAAAAAATATTTAAAATATTAATTATATATTAACCAATAAAAATATGACATGTGTATGCTTTTATAAATTCAAATATTTTGATCTCTTTTTTACATTTTTTGAAGAGTGCATTTACTTTTTCTGTCACGTCACTTCTTAAAGGTAGTTAAAATAATTATAGAAGGTATTTAAACTAGTTAAAATACTAAAATTTATTTTGTTGCCAAGTTTAAGAATTTTTTTAATGTATATTCTCAATTCTTATGTTTTATTTTTCGGACGTGTGAATTCAAATTTCTTATTTCTATCGGTGACAATTGAGCATTCATGTACGTAGCTTAACCAAGAATTCTATAATACCTTCCGATGTATCACATTATAAATAGTTAATCCATGATTAGCTTTACTAAACGGTCCAAAAGATTGTGTTAAAGTTTTAATCACGATGATTAATTGGATTGAATTAAATTTCTCTCCGACAATAATAACCAAGCTGCCTCCCTACAAAACAACAAGCCACGCGTCAGTTTCCTATACGGGTCCACCAACCTGGCGCGCGTTAGTTGCAACCAACACCCAGCCTTGCTTATCTGGCGCGGATCCAACTTGATGCGCACTACGCCCCCTGGCGCCTCTACGTCCGCCACTGAGGACTCATTTCAAACTTCCATTTGCAGCCGACACTCTAAAATTTCAAATTCCACCGAAAATTTAGTCTCTACTCCACCGGAATTCTCAACAATCTCATTGAATTATGTTGAATCTGATTTGTGGAGTCGCTGAAGTTTTTTGCTGAAATTGTGCAGTGGTTCAGCAGAGATTTCATTCTACTTTTTACCAAATCAGGCAGATTTGATTCGGAGAATTAGGTTCTCTTTGTATATCTAGGGTTTCGGTGTAATCAGTTGTGATTCGGCGAAGTTTCGCTTCAAACTGAATCGTCTACGCTGGTATGATCTTCTGTACTGTTTCTTCTACTATAGGCTCTAGTTGATTTTTCGTGCGTTTCGCGCCTTTTGTTGATTCATTGTGGGTAAAGCGGGGAAATTGCGTATCAGTTGATGTAATAAGGCAGTTTACTTGATCAATGGCATCGATTCGCAGAACACTATCACCGAGCAACGAACGGCATTATCAGAATGGAAACCAATATTCAGTTCAATCGCCATCTCATAAGCTCATTCTTAACGGAAAAAGCTCCTCGCTGCTATATTCTCGAAAAAATTACATATCCAGGAAGAAGTTGTTCTATAGGTGTTTGATATTTTTTGTGCTAGGGTTTGTGTTAGGTATGGCACCTTTTGGTGGTTTTGATGATGCGAGGAGCCGTGATTTTTCGTTTGAGATCAAGCCACCGGTAGTGAATGTTAAGGAGGAGATGAAAGATGTGGTAATTCACAGACCTGATAATGTTGTGTTAAACTCAGTTAAATTACAAGATTTGGGAGATGAAGTGAAGGGGAAGTTTGATTATGTACCGAGGAAACTGTTGATTGTGGTGACTCCGACTTATAATAGGGCACTTCAAGCTTACTATCTTCATAGATTGGGCGAGGTGTTGAAGCTTGTGAAATCACCTCTGTTGTGGGTTGTGGTTGAGATGAATGTGGCGTCTGTGGAAACTGCAAACATTTTGAGGAAGACAGGAGTTATGTATCGGCATCTGGTGTGCTCCAAGAACATGACAGATATAAAAGACCGCGGCGTGCACCAAAGGAATGTTGCATTGGAGCATATTGTACATCATAGGCTCAATGGAATTGTTTACTTTGCAGATGATGATAATATCTACTCACTTGAGTTGTTTGAGAGCATTAGATCTATCAAGTAAGTTGAGATTCATCATTCTTGTTTACATGACTTTGTCTTGGTTTTATCCTGCTGTGAGCATGTTCAGGATGATGTTATGTGCTTTATGTAGATATTCAAGTTGATGATAGGCGAGTAGTCTACAGCTAT
The DNA here is from genome assembly GCA_000787875.1 of Solanum virginianum. Lineage (NCBI taxonomy): Eukaryota > Viridiplantae > Streptophyta > Magnoliopsida > Solanales > Solanaceae > Solanum > Solanum virginianum. The sequence continues at coordinate 75,197 of DF358497.1, forward strand.
TTCCCGATTCGTTACAACTTCACTAACAAATTCTTTTACTGGTGTCCTTCTCGGTTCATCACTCTTCATAGTTATAACTATAACAGTTGTAGATTCGACCACTGGTTGCGTGATTTTTGGACTTAATTATTATCTCAATTCTTCCTCAAAGTAGCAGTCCTTAGACTTGAAGCTGAGAAAGGACCACCTTATTAGTGTATAGTGGATCCGCTTCTTCTGGTAAAATATAAATTGTGTGTATTTGATTAGTGGACTAAAAGAGTTATGTGCTTTGGATGATCGACTTTTAGAAGGGCTATAACTCTGACATGCCCACCAGATGGAGCATCTTCATCATTAGTGGGATTATGTGTTTGTTCATCTTAATTGATGTCAAAGAAAAAGCTAGTCTTGACAGAGATGTACTTCAACTACTTGGTTGGACAATTCTACTTCAACCTTTTTAGTAGAGTTCTTTCAATCCAAATAAGATAACAGTGAAACCTCACAAAATGTAAGTTAGATAAAGAAGTATTAGTAAGAATTAGCACTAGACGCTTACACCTGTTCTTTTTAGATGCTAAGAGTACTGATTTACCTTTGCGAAAACGCCCTTCTAACAATTGCGATTGCTTGCTCAATCCCTGAAGTTGATACATTGATTTCACTTGTCATCCACTTTCTTCATAGAAATCATGAAAATGCTTGTGATGCCTTCATCCACTTTATCTTCTTTTCAAGGGGTCTTAAAGAAACAGCTGGTATTTCCATCTTTATTATGAGAATCAAAACTACATTCATTACTATAATTTTCCACTTTTTTCTTATTATTTGGAAATGTAAATATCTTACTACATTTTATTACGATTATTAGTATGACATGCTTGCTATCATAGTCAACAGTCAGAACCCTTACTAGAATGTACTGTATTTATAACTATTAGGGTCCTCTTTAATAGCCATAGGTGAAGTTATCTTATTTGTCTCTCCTACTTCTAACAAATAGAATTTATTCATGTCTCTGCTTAGTCGAAGCTGTCTGATGTAGGAAACTTTTACATAAAAATGACTTTACTGGTATCTTTTTTCATCTCCATAAGTTGATATATTGATCCTTGCTATACTGATTCTGAGTATGCTCCATGAAGAATAGCAGCTACTCATCGTCCCTGATGTCTACCTCACACAATAAAGCTTAAAAAAATTGCCACCACAAAATTTTTAACTTGGTCAAGATGTCCAGAATCTTATCGCCAAGGAATTCAGTCTATAGTATTCCTCCATAAGTTTTCTTATTGTTTAATATCTTGCAAATAAGTCTCACTGAGGATTAGAGGCAGTGAGCTCTGATTTCTCAAGCAGAGAGAAGTGCTGCGACTTTTTTATGCAACAAAACAAGCCTCAATGGACTGCTTTACTGGAAGCTAACTCTCAACCAAGGGAGGTGCAAACAATACGTCAGAGAGAAGAGCTTTCCTGTTGCAGTTGAGTGAGTAGTATTTAAAATAGATATGGTTTCTCAAGTGTGTGGAGGCCCAGCGGTTTGCGATTGGGACCTCCATGTTGGAGGTCTCAAGTTCGAAACTCCTTGTTAGCAAAAGCAAGGGGTTTGCCTTTTGGGTCGAGCTCGTCGCACCGGGCTTGCCTAATGTGGGTTACCTCTCCTATGTGGTTTGTGAGCTATTGCATAGGAGGGCTTTTTTTACCCTGTGCCACCCAAAGGGTAGCGGCTCTGAGTTTCCCTTGTCATGAGAAAAAAAAAAGGATAGGGTTTCTACAATGTAAGACTATCTATACATAGCTACTCGAAGCCCGACCCATATCCTAGAAAACTAGAACTCATATTCCAAGTAGTTATTGAAAAAGAAATGACTAAAATCTGAAATCCTTAACCGACTATGGGAACTAAATCCAGAATACATTTGAGCTCAAAAAACAACAGACTATTTGATTAAAAAACACATAGACAAGTCAGTAACTACTCATGATGCTCAAGAGAAATATTTTGTTCTTTTTTGGATAATGGTAGTGTATTCCTCAGCATCAATGATATACTGGAGACCTCAAAAAAGTTGTGGATTAGTCAACAAAGACTAATCAATCACAATGATCCTATGTATATCTTTGTCCCTCAAATCCTTTATCCCTGATGTCCCTCAAATCCTAAGAAGACTACTCATCATCCCTGTTGACCTTGTGACTCCACAAATAGAAGCTGCATATCTTTGTCCACTCTCTATTCAAGGTAGAATCTATGTAATGGTGCAATATTCTGATTCTTTTCTGTTCTTCCTGCATCAGCTCCTCCATGGAAATTCTTGGATCTCATGATAGTGGTTATTTGAACTCTTCATACATGTTTGGATCCAATTTCTTGAGTTCTACCTCTGAGATCCAAGTACAGTTTGTTTTGCTTTACATAATAAGGAAAAGATGATAGAAGTTACTGCTGCAAGACAAACTCCTTTCAAATCTGATACTTTCTAGCCTTGTCCCTAAGGTTCTAGGTTAATGCTCATCCACGGCCATCATAAAAAATAAAAAGAAGTAGAACAAGAAGAAGAAAAGATTGGACTTTTTTGCAGACCTTTAGGCAAATTCCAGGGCATTAGCATTTTGGTATGATCTTCTTTAATGATTAAACATGGACTAGTTTTCTTTGGCCTAAAAGCTATGATAAGATTCCTTAGAAAATCTTATCTTCTATTAGTTGAAAACTTGTTTGCACCAGCAATTTACTTAGAGCAACGTTATCACTCTGTTGCATCCTCGTTTTCTCATTTTCTTGCCTCTTTTGCTGCACATGCTTCATTTTGGATTTTTGAAGTGAACGTCATTCTGGATCTTCTTAATGTGCTTGACATTTACCGTCCTTATTAATTTATGCAATTTCAGACTTGAGAAAAATTAAACTATATTCTTTGTGTGATCACCTACCATGTAATAAATAGGTTACAAACACTTCCATCACCCTCCTTTTGTCTATAGGAACTCTGTTAGAAATAGATTAGTTTAGTTCCCAACTTTTCCCGCAAAGTAATCCTGTGACTCATAAAAAATCTCACAGGTGGATGTTTAAAAAATATCACAGGTGTCTGTGATTCATACTAAAAATCATGAAATTCTTCCAACGACAGAATTTCCAGAGGATACAATGGTTGGTACTTTTGCCACAATTGACAGGTGTAACGAGAAGCAAATTGAGGTTTCCAATCTTTTTTTTATGACAAGGCGAACCAGAGCTGCTACCCTTTGGGTGCGCATAGGGTAAATCTTTGCTCCTATGCAATTGCTCGCAAACCACACAAGAGAGGTAGCCCGTACTAGGCAAGCCCGATACGACGAGTTTGACCCAGAAGGCAAACCCTTTGCTTTCGCTGGGGTTTCCAAATTCTATTGCTTCCTCAAATCCTTGTTTGAAGACAATTCAATTAATCTTCTTACACTTTTGAATATTTATGGATTCCTCTTCCATGGGATGCCAAGGTAATGATCATTACTGTGTTTCCCCCAGCAATGCCTCCTCCAATCCTTGGCGCCTTCTAACTTAAGCTTACATAATCCGAAGAAAAATTAAGCTTTCTGCTTGCTGTTGCAGCAATCCATGATCTTTGCTTATGATAGGAGTCATAGAACTTCATGACAACTTATGAATCAAAGGAAATAAGTAATTTTTTTTTAATATACTGTATTGTGAGCAGTAAGAGGTTGAATGGTAATTCTTTTGCCCTTGTTCTTTCACTACTTTTGCTGAAATATGTTTGATAAACCTTGGGGAATTTCCTCAGCAATGAACAACATATTCTTTTTGTCCATGCTTTATTCATATTCATTGATTCCTTCTTTGTGAGGACCAGCGAGCGAGGACCAGCGAGCGCTGCTGGCCGGTATAATAACAGCCAATGCATGTAAGATATGTTTTTTGTATTTTGACTCTACAGTTTTAGCAGTTACTTGAACATAATCATCTAACAGCCTTGCTTCAAGGGTTGAGCTTTCACAATGACAGATTACCATGCTTAGAGTTCTGCATGAATTCATTAATATGTAACCTGACTGGAGATTCTTCCCGAGCGTTGAAGTAATTGATCTATTTGTTCCCAGATCCTGGCTACTTCCCTTAAAGAAAGTAGACCTATCCATGCTATTTAAATTTGTTGTGGAAAGATGCTACAGGACTTCTTTTTTTAATACTGAAGTAAGCACAACTATTCAATAAAATAAATTTAGATCCCCCTTCTGGGACACACTGCTGGTGAAGTACCAGGGCAGTTCACTCTTATCTAGGAAGTATGGTGAAGTAAAAGGGTTAAGCTAGGACATGCGTAACTATTATTATTATTGTCAGTATGACATTTAATATGTAGGACATGAGTAACTATTATTGTTATTGTCGGTGTGACAGTTAATATGTATGTTGTTTCCTGTGATTATGACTGTTTTTAGATGCTATAAATTGAGAGCACATGGTTTTTGCAGATTTGATGTCATTGTTGGATATTCTCTTTTTTCTGTCTTTTCTTTTCTAATCTGCTTCTATCTTCTTGTGATCTCCTCTTTATAGTCGTTTTGGCACTTGGCCTGTTGCTATGCTAGCACAAGGCAAAAGCAAAGCAATACTGGAGGGCCCTGTGTGCAATGGCAGTCAAGTTATTGGGTGGCACACTAATGAGAAGAGTAAGCAACTCAGGAGATTTCATGTCGATATGTCTGGCTTTGCCTTCAATAGCACTATATTATGGGAGTCCAAAGAAATGGCATAGACCAACTTCAGATCCCATTCGACAGTTGGACAATGTGAAGGAAGGTTTCCAAGTATGCATCATATTCGTTCTCCTTTTTGAAATCCTTGATTTCTTACTTTGGCGATAGAAGTTTGTGTGAACAGTTTGACATTGGAAATTTACTCATATTGATTACTTGCAGGAGACCACTTTCATAGAACAAATTGTTGAAGATGAAAGCCAAATGGAGGCTGTCCCTCCTGGTTGCTCAAAGGTATTGAATTGGCACCTTCATCTGGAAGCTCGTGGGCTTGTCTATCCAGTAGGCTGGCTGCTTCAAAAGAACCTTGATGCTGTTTTCTCTACCACATGAGAAACACAAGCATGGTGGGAGGACTCTAGACGGTGTCCGTGAAGGAGGTCAGTGCCTCTTATCATCACTAAACCTACAACTTGTCTTGAAAAGGAAAGGTCAAACGCGAATTGGTGAACTAGGGATTGGTGGGGTGAGGAATAACTTCTCTTAATTAACATCATCAAATTTTATTCTCCCACTCCCTCTTTTGAACAGATCTGCTTATATTTAATCACTTGTGCATTTCCTAGGACACCAAACAATATCCACTGTAACATTTCATCACTTGTGCATTTCCTAGGACAACAGAGCCTTTTTGTTGCTAATATCCAGAGACCTTTTTGGCATTATTGTTGTTTCTGCGACTCTGTCCATATTTAGTTTGACTGAGCAAAGAAAAATGAAAGAACTCAGCTGCAAATTTTTTGACAGGCCAGTGCTTATCCCAGTAGGAAGCTATCATTTTCAAGCTGATCAGGGAATCACTAGATTCCGAAGTTGAAGCAGCATGCGTGACTTTATGACAAGCTAGCTATCAAGAAAGGAGTCATTGGTTTTTTTTTTTTTGACTTTCTCAAAAATATTTTTTGACAGCATCAGAACTCATTTTGTTGTGGAGTTTTGCTGCTTTTCCCAAGGCAAGGAATGTGGTTTCTTCAGTTTCCATTGCAAAATTGATTTGCTACTGCCATCACCGAAGGCATGCTGTAGAATGGAATGGTTGTGAATTATCATCCTTGGAAGCAGGAAGCAAGTGATGCTTAGTTCAAATTGTAGTCTTTTACAATTGTGCAGATTTTTTACTTTCTACATTGAATTCACTTTTACCAACTTCATTTTCTTCTTTGGAGTTCGAGTGTTAAATACACGTTTCTTTGAGTACTGTAATAGGAGAGACCTGGTCAATACCTATTGTTTTGAGATGTTCAATAGTACCTGATCTGTTGTTGCTGCTTGCCAAGATTACTTCTCATCACTATACTATATGATGATTAGAGATCGCCCAAAAAGGGCATGATTTGTCACTTCATCCAAGATAGTATTCTACAAATACAATATTTTACGAAAGAGTTGCTACTGAAAGTATTTGGGTTAGGTACCAGTGACGACAACACAAAGAGGATGCCACAAAAGTGTTTGTGTAAAGTATTGGCGACAACTATTAGTCGCCACAAAAAGGCCTCCGGTGAAAGTATGTTTTGTACATTTAGGATAAGTGGCAATTTCAATCCATATAAGGTAAAAGGAACTGATTTTACCAATATTTATTTTAATGGATCACTCATATTTTCTAAATGAGTTAATATGGGTTGGTCTATTGTAAAAGCTCATACAAATATGGTTAAAATGGGTAAAATATGGGTACCTATATAGACCCATAGATTCCCACCTATAATAAAAAATTCTTACAACAACAACAACAAGAACATACCCAGTGAAATTTCACAAGTGGGGTCTGGGGAGGGTAGAATGTACGCAGACCTTACCACTACCTAAGTAGAGAGGCTGTTTCCTGGGAACCC
>DF358497.1:84537-114199 GCA_000787875.1 Solanum virginianum
TATATATATATACGTATCATGATAAGATTTTGTGGGCCAAGGAACATAAAATATGTGATTTCAAGGGTTTTCTTTGGGTGTTCGCCCACGGATTCTGGTGCTACAGGGGGCTTCGGCACAACATTCTCAAAAAATCATACGAGTAGGTTCGCAACGAGCCCGAGAAGAGGCCCAGGTGGCTCGGCTGCGCTGGCGGATACTTGGTAGGATTTTATAGGCTAAGGAATAGGAAAAAGACGATTTCGACAGTTTTCTATGAGTGTTAGCCCACAGATTCTGATGCTGCAGAAGGTTCCGATGCAATATTCTCGAAAAATCATATGAGTGGATCTGCAGCCTGGGAAGAGGACCAGGTGGCCTGGAGGCGGCGGGGGACGGTGGGATTTTATGGGCCAAAGAACAGGAAAGAGACAATTTCGATAGTTTTCTGTGGGTGTTAGCCCATGGATTCTGGCGCTGTAAGGGGCTCCCATGCAACATTTTCAAAAAATCATACGAGCAGGTACACAATGAGCCCAGAAAGAGGCCCAAGTGGCCCGCCGCCGGCGGGGGACACCTAGTAGGATTTTACGGGTCAAGGAACAGGAAACAGGCATTTTGGGCAATTTTCTGTGGGTGTTAGCCCATGGATTTTGGTACTTTAGGGGCTCCGACGCAACATTCCCGAAAAATCATACGAATGGGTCCACAACGAGCCGGGGAAGAGGCCCAAGTGGCCCGGCAGCGGTGGAGGATGCTTGGTAGGATTTTATGGGCCAATGAACAGGAAAAAGCGATTTTGATAGTTTTTTGTAGGTGTTAGCCAACGGATTTTGGTGCTGCAAGGGGCTCTGATGCAATATTTCTGAAAAATCATATGAGTGGGTCCGCAACGAGCTCGAAAAGAGGACCAGGTGGCCCGACGACAGCGGGGGACGCCTGGTGAAATTTTATTGGCCAAGGAACAGAAAACATGTGATTTCGACAGTTTTCTATGGGTGTTGGCCCACGATTTCTGGTGCTGCAGGAGGCTCCGACGCAACATTCCTGAAAAATCATACAAGTGGTACGCAACGAGCCTGGGAAGAGGCCTAGGTGGCCTGGCATCAGCTAGGGACGCCTGGTGGGATTTTTTGGCCCAAGGAATAACAAACAGGCGATTTTAGCAATTTTCTTTGGGTGTTAGCCCATGAATTCTCGCGCTGCAGGGAGCTCCGGTGTAACATTTTTGAAAAGTAATATGAGTGGATCCGCAATGAGCCCAAGAAGAGGCCCAGGTGGCCCGGTGATGCCATGGGACTCTTGGTGGTATTTTATGGGCCAAAGAATAGGAAACAGGCGATTTCGACAGTTTTCTATAGGTGTTAGCCTATAAATTCTGGCACTGTAGGGGGCTCTAGCATAACATTCTTGAAAAATCATACGAGTGGGTCCGCAACGAGCTCGGGAAGAGGCCAGATGGCCCAGCAACAGCTGGGGACGTGTGGTGGGATTTTATGGGGACAACAAACAGGAAACAAGCGATTTCAGCAGCTTTCTGTGGGTGTTAGCCCATTTGATTCTGGCGCTGTAGGGAGTTTCGATGCAAAATTCTCAAAAAATAATAAGAGTGGGCCCGAAACGAGCCCGTGAAGAGGCTCAGGTGGCCCGATGGCGCCAAAGAACGCTTGGTGGGATTTTATGAGCCAAAGGATAGGAAACAAGCGATTTCAACAGTTTTCTGTGGATGTTAACCCACAAATTATGACCTACAAGGGGCTCCGGTGCAACATTTTATCCAAAAATTATATGAGTGGGTCCACAACGATCTCGGGAAGAGGACCAGGTGGCCTGGGGGCGACGAGGAACGCTTGGTGGAATTTTCGGGCCAAGGAACAGGAAACAAGTAATTTCAGCAGTTTTCTGTGGGTGTTAGCCCACGGATTCTGGAGCTGCAGGGGGCTCTAGTGATGAAAAATTATACGACTTGGTCCGCAACGAGCCTGAGAAGAAGCCCAAGTGGCTCGGCGAACGCTTAGTAGGAATTTATGGGCTAAGGAACAGGAAACAAACGATTTAGGCAATTTTTTTTGGGTGTTAGCGTACGAATTCTGGCGCTGCAGGGGGCTCCGGCGCAACATTCCCAAAAAATCATACAAGTGGGTCCAACAAGAGCCCGGGAATAGAACAGGTGGCCCAGCGGTGACGGGGGACGCTTGGTAGGATTTTATGGGCCAAGCAATAAGAAACATGCAATTTAGGCAGTTTTCTGTGGGTGTTAACCCACGAATTTTGGCGATGCGGGGAATTCGACGTAACATTCTCAAAAAATCATACGAGTGGGTTCACAACAGTCTCGGAAAAGGGTCAGGCGTCCCAGCGACGGCGAGGGATGCCTACTGGGATATTATGGGTCAAGGATCTGGAAACAAATGATTCAACAGTTTTCTATGGGTGTTAGCCCACAAATTTTAGAGCTGCAGGGGGCTCCCATGCAACATTCCTAAAAAATCATACGAGTGAGTCCGCAAGGATCCTGAAAAGAGGACTAGGTGATCCGGCGGCGACGGGGGACGCCTCGTAGAATTTTATGGGCCAAGGAATAGGAAACATGTGATTTCGATAATTTTTCTGTGGGTGTTTGCCAAAGGATTCTTGCGCTGCAGGGGGATCCCGTGCAACATTCTCAAAAACTCACACAAGTGGGTTTGCAATAAGCCCGAAAAGAGGCCCAGGTGGTTTAGCGACGACGGGGGACGCCTGGTAGGATTTTATGAGTTAAGGAATAGGAAACAGATGATTGTTGTAGTTTTCTGTAAGTGTTAGTCCACGGATTCTGATGCTGCATGGGGCTCCGGCGTAACATTCCAGAAAAATCATACGAATGGGTCTACAATGAGCTCGGAAAAAGCCTTAGGTGGCTCGGCGATGGCAGAGAGACACCTGGTAGGATTTTATGGCCAAGGAACAGGCAATATGCGATTTCAGCAGTTTTTTCTTTGGGTGTTAGCCCATATATTCTGGCACTGGGGGGAGCTCTGGTGCAATATTCTCGAAAAATTAGATAAGTGGTTTCGCAAAGAGCCCGAAAAAAGGCCCAGGTGGCGTGGAGGCGGCGAAGAATGCCTGGTGGAATTTTATGGGCCAAGGAACAGGAAACAAACGATTTCGGTAATTTTCTATGGGTGTTAGCCCAAAGATTCTGGCACTGTAAGGGGCTCCGGCTCAACATTCTCAAAAAATTATACGAATAGGTTCATAATAAGCTCGGAAAGAGGCCCAGGTGGCCTGACGACAATAGGGGACTCTAGGTTAGATTTTATGGGCCAAGGAACAGGAAAAAAGCGATTTCAAATGATTTTTATGGGTGTTAGCCCACGAATTCAACGTTGCAAGGGGCTCCGACGCAATATTTTCAAAATATCATATGATTGGGTCCACAACGAGCCCGGAAAGAGGCCCAATGACCCGGCGGCAGCGCGGGACGTCTGGTAGAATTTTATGGGCCAAGGAACAGTAGGCGATTTCAACAGTTTTCTGTATATTAGCCCACGAACTCTAGCGCTGCAGGGGGCTTCGATGCAACATTCCCAAAAAATTATTCGAGTGGGTCCACAAGGAGCCCGGGAAGAGTCCCAGGTGGCTTAGCGACTGTAGGGGACACTTGGTAAGATTTTATGAGTCTAGGAACAAGAAACATGCGATTTCAACAGTTTTTTGTGGGTGTTAGCCCACGGATTCTGGCGCTGCAGGGGGCTCCCGTGCAACATTCTAGAAAATTCATAGAGTGGGTCCGCAACAAGTCCGGGAAGAGGCTAGGTGGTCCGACAGCGGCAGGGGACACCTGGTAGGATTTTATGGGTCAAGTAATAGAAAACAAACGATTTTGATAATTTTCTATAGGTGTTAGCCCACAGATTCTAGTGCTGCAGGGTGCTCCGGGCAACATTCTCAAAAAATCATACAACTGGGTACGCAACGAGCCCGAGAATAGGCCAAGGTGGCCCAACGATGGTTGATGATGCCTGATAGGATTTTATGGGACAAGGAACAGGAAACATGTGATTTTGACAGTTTTGTGGATGTTAGACCACGAATTCTGGCGCTGCAGGGGGCTCCTGAGCAACATTCCCAAAAAACCATACGAGTGGGTCCGTAACGAGAACGAGAAGAGGCCCAGGTCGTCCGGCGGTGTTGGGGGACACCTGGTAGGATTTTATAGACCAAGGAACAGGAAATAGGCGATTTCGAAAGTTTTTCATAGGTGTTAGCCCATGAATTTTGGTGCTACAGAAGGCTCCCGTGCAATATTCTTGAAAAATCATACGAGTGGATCCGCAACGAGCCCTGGAAGAGGCCCAGATGGCCCGACGACGACGCGAGACGCCTAGTAGTATTTTATGGGCCAAGGAACAGGAAACATGCGATCTCGATAGTTTTCTGTTGGGTGTTAGCCCATGGATTCTGGCGCTGCAGGGGACTCTAGCGCAACATTCCCAAAAAATCGTATAAGTAGGTCCGCAACTAGCCCAACAAGAGGCCTTGTTGACCCGGCGAGGGTGGGGGACGCGAGGTGGGATTTTATGGGCCAAGTAATAAAAAACATGTGATTTTGATAGTTTTCTGTGGGTGTTTGCCCATAGATTCTTGCGTTGCAAGGGGCTCCCGCGCAACATTGTTGAAAAATCCTAAAAGTGGGTCTGACACGAGCCCGGAAAAAGGTACAGGTGGCCCGGTGGCGCTAGGGGACACCTTGTGGGAATTTATGGGCAAAGGAACAAAAGATAGGCAATTTCGACAGTTTTCTGTGGGTGTTAGCCCACGAATTTTGGCGTTGCAGGGGGCTCCGATGCAACATTCGTAAAAAATCATACGAATGGGTCCGCAATGAGCTACGGAGAGACCTAGGTGATCCGCGGCGACAGGAGACGCCTGATGGGATTTTGTGGGCGAAGAAATAAGAAACAGGCAATTTCGGTAGTTTTTCTATGGGTGTTCGCCCACAAATTCGGACACTGTAGGGGACTCCGGTGCAACATTCCCAAAAAGTCATACAGGTGGGTCCGCAACAAGCCCAGGAAGAGGCCCGTGTGACCCGACTGTGGGGGGGATTCGTGGTGGGATTTTATGGTCCAAGTAACAAGAAATAGGTGATTTCGACAGTTTTCTATGGGTGTTATCCCACGAATTCCGGTGCTACAAGTGGCTCTGACGGAACATTCTTGAAAAATCATACAAATGGGTCTCCAATGAGCCCGGGAAGAGGCCCAGGTGGCCCGGCCGCGGCGGGGGACGCCTGGTGAGATTTATGGGCCAAGGAACAGGAAGCATACGATTTCGACAGTTTTCTGTGGGTGTTAGCCCACAAATTCTGGCACTGTAGGGGGCTCCAGGCCTACGTAGCCCGGTGCTAGCGGGGGACGCCTGGTGAGATTTTATGGGCCAAGGAACAGAAAATAGGTGATTTCAGAAGTTTTGTAGATGTTAGCCCATCTATTTTAGTGTTGCAGGGGGCTCCAACGCATTATTTTTGAAAAATCATAAGAGTGGGTTCGTAATAAGCTCGGGAAGAGGCCCAAATATCCTGGCGACAGTAGGGAATTCCTTGTAGGATTTTATAGGCCAAGAAACAGGAAACAGACGATTTCAACAATTATCTATGAGTGTTAGCCCAAGAATTCTGGTGCTGCAGGGGACTCCGGCGCAACATTTTCGAAAAATCATACGCGTTGGTCCGAAACAATCCCAGGAAGAGGTCCAAGTGGCCCGGTGATGACGTGGGACGCCTGGTGGATTTTATTCGCCAAGGAATAGAAAACAAGCGATTTCGCCAGTTTTCTTTGGGTGCTAGCCCATATATTCTGGAGTTGCAAGGGCTCCACTGCAACATTTCTGAAAAATCATACAAGTGGATCCACAACGAGCCTGAGAAGAGGCCCAGGTGGCTCAACGATAGCAGGGGACGCCTGGTAGGATTTTATGGGCCAAGCAACAGAAAACAGAAAATTTCGACAGTTTTCTATAGGTGTTAGCCACAGATTCTGCGCTGCAGGGGGCTTCGTCACAACATTCCCGAAAAATCATACGAGTAAATCCGCAACAAACCCAGGAAGAAGATCAGGTGACCCAGCGATGATGGGGGACGCCTGCTGGGATTTCATTGGCCAGGGAACAAGAAACAAGTGATTTCGACAATTTTCTATGAGTGTTAGCCTACGAATTGCAACGCTGCAGGGGACTCCGATGCAACATTCTCGAAAAATCATACTAGTGTGTTCACAACAAGCCCGAGAAGAGGTCCAGGTGACCCCGCAACAACAGGGGACGCCTGGTGGGAGTTTATGGTCGAACGAACTGGAAACATATGATTTCGATAATTTTCTGTGGGTTTTAACTCACATATTCTGGCGTTGCAGAGGCTCCAGAGCACATTCCCAAAAAATCAAATGAGTGGATCTACAACAATCCCGGGTCGAGGCTCAGGTGGACCAGCAACTGCGAGGGACACCTAGTAAGATTTTATGGGCCAAGGAACTGAAAGCAGGCGATTTCAACAGCTTTCTATGGGTGTTAGCCCACAAATTCTAGCGCTATTGGGAGATCCGACGCAACATTCCCAAAAAATCATACGTCTAAATCTGCAACGAGCCCGGAAAGAAGTGCAGGTGGCCCAACAACGACAAGGGATGCATAGTGAAATTTTATGGGCCAAGGAACAAGAAACAACAAATTTTGACAGTTTTTCTGTAAATGTTAGCCCACGAATTTTGACGCTACAGAGGACTCCAGCACAACATTTCTAAAAAATCATACGAATGAATCCACAACGAGCTCGAAAAGAGGCCCAAGGAATCTCACATGACATTAGCTTAAAGCTTACCAAAATTGTTGGTCTTTGTTAAGGATCACATAGATTGATGCTGCTAAAATTACTATTCATCCACATTAATACTTTTAAATCTCCAAATTAAGCCTGGATTTATGTAAATAAAAATTCTATCCACTATGGCACCATGCTAGAAACTATTTGTAAAATGTCCAAATTCGACTAACAAAATCAAATTGAGAAACTAAACTAAAAGTTACTACTTCCCAAGAGTAATATAGCTTAGCTATTACTTTCCTATGAGTTTCAATTCCTAAAGTTCCATATAAGTTTTTCCAGTTCAAATCACTTGACCATCGACCACTTTACCGTTAAAGAAGGTTCCAAATTTACATTCCATTCATTAATAAACTGCATTTTTCTTTTTGTTAATTTTTTTTCTGAGCTTCTCAGAAGCAGCTAGAAAGTGTCGATTCTTTATTTTCTTACTCTGTAATCCCTAATTGAACCCATTTACTTGGACCAAAAGCAAGGCCGTGGGATGGGGAGGGGGAGGGGGAAGGGGAAGGGGGAGGGGGTTATAAAACTATAGTACAATTACACACTTCCGGTCTGCCTCCCTCTCATACAAAAGGTTTAAATAACCTGACCTACCAGCTATGCTACTCCCCACTGTCCACACTGGTTGCCTAGAAACCTCAACTGATGCCTGAGCAGACGAATAAAACAACAATTTAAAGAATGACAAACAGAGCAGGTAAGAAACCACGAGGGAAATTGACATCTTATGATACATTCTCCATAGGGAGATTTCTCCTTAAAAAACTTTTGGGAGCTGCCATCCCACGAGGTATCTTGTCGCCATCAGATTGTGCTCGATTTATAAGGGGCACAGATACTAGCACATTACGCAGGCCCTGGAGAATGATAGCACATTGTTGCAATAAGGGGCTGCAGTAGCCCTGGTGTCTATACTTGACTGCTTCTTTCCTTTAAGAAAGTGCAGTGTCATGTTAGCGTTGTTCCATGAACAGAAGCACCTGTCTCTGAGGCATGCACAGTAGATGAGAGATGTGGTTGCTGCAAACTCGGTTCATTAAAAAGACCAAGTTGTACCAAGGTTGATCTGCATCAATGCCAAAACAACTTCAGTGACCACCAAGTCTAGTCAATTTATAACAATCACGAGGAAGGTCGCCTTTTTTTTTTCCTTTTTTTTTTCAACCATAATGAACATTGTGTGAGACATGATCAGTCACACGGTATGCAACTAACTCTTATTTTAGGTTCACATAAAGACAAGCTGAATTTCTACTTTGGTATATTTAATATAAAACTTCGAATAATATGTCCCAAGAAATAGATGGCATGTGCCATGAAGAACATAAGTTAAACCCAGTTGAAATAATGCAGAAAAAGGTGCCAACAAGGCAGAACATTACTTGATGGTTGATCACATATAAAATATACCTAGGGAGTGAAGTTTTAACATTTGGCTGATTTGCGAAGGCAACCAATGGACCTCGGAGATTAACATATTTGTTTAGAGCACTCTCAAGCTGCGGTGGTGGCAACTGCAAACAAAGAACACATTTTAAGACAAAATACGGATAAAGTTGCCTCCATGCACAATAAACAGTAAAAATTACAAATTACCAAATAATACCTGTAGTAGTACAGGAAAGGAATGAGGTTGCGTTTGTGAGACACATTTTAGGAATCCCACCCACAACTTTGGCATCCTCCATACCTGCGTCCATTATGTGATAGGATGACCATTCATCTATAAAGCAGAAATGATAGTTCATGATTAGGGAAAAATCGAAGCTTAAATACCTGTCTAGCCACAAGTTTGGAGAGTATCTCCATCACAAAATCAACCTGAACATAAAAAAGGAAGATAATGTCACACACATTGACTACATTCTTTCCACATCAAACAAATATATGCTCCGCAAGAAGCATTGTCAAAGAAATGTCCATGCTAATAGCTAAGCACAAAACTCATACTATTGTTGACTTTCAAATTCTAATTCTGCCCGCATCAACATCAAGATGTAATGCTTTTGCAGTACTGTATCAGAGCTATTCATAAACATGCAGGAATCCAATCCTCCAAGGCTCCAACCATCAAATGGAAGGAAAATAGAGACCAGACGGATTACATATCTAGGATTATATAGTTTTCAAAACCCAAGACCAATAATCACATCCATAGGGTGTTCAACTATATGACCATCTCATCTAAGAGCTAGAGTTGTTCAAGAGAGCAGCTTTTATTCACTTAATTGTGTCTTCAAAATTGCCCCTTCACGTGTAATATGGTAGGCTGAAGGAATGCAACTAACAGACAGACGAATAACTTTATCCAAAATTAAATTAAGATGCTAAGATGTCAACTTACGTGTATATGTGTTTATATGTATATTGAACTGGAGAAAAGAGAGAAGTAGCAGATTTGAACATGCACTTGCAAAGAAAACAAAACATTATTCCAAGAAGCAAAAAGGAATATAAAGCACACAAGACAGAAGTTGCGCATATTATTTTGAGTCTCTTTTAAGGTGGCAATCTTCGCCACTAAACAAAAAGCAGATTGGGTGCCATAGAACATTGATATTTCTTCTGCCAGATGAGAAGCTCCTCTCACCCTTTCTGCCTTCACTGTTCTCCTAGGAAGCAGTCTCATCATTAGTGGCTTCTCCAGTGCGTTGGTATATGCCAGACTCTTTAATCTAATAGATAATATCTACAACCATTAAGACAAATGGACATGAGAATTCCCCAAGAATGTTTTTCTTCATGTCGATCATGAGGAGGAGGTGTATTAAAGAGAAGCTGTCGGGTTTCATTGCTCGGGGGAATCTTGTAAACTTTATCACAGTTGCACAGCTCTAAATGATTTAAAAGTGTCTCCTTGAGCATGGTTTAGAAAGAGTGTAGTAAAAGAATAAATGGGCATCATTCATCGCAAAGCTAATCACTCTGCACATCGATACTCACCTTTATATCCTTGTATATATTTGGTAGTATACGTTCATAAGCATTCCGTAGTAACGATTCAAGACAAATCACTATATTTCCTAGGCATTAGGGTATAAGGCTAGTGGGGTAGAATGTTGTCTTGCCTGGTCATAGGACTAGTCGTGCCATTATGGTATTGTTTTTTTTTAATTATCATATTATTTTGCTACTATTATTGTTTTTTTCCCCTCGTAGAATTTACATTGCTCTTCGTTTTAGCTTCTATGCTATATCTATTGGCTTTTTCTTCTTTCACTTGTGGCTGATACATTTGAGCCGAAGGTCTTTTGAAAACAGTCTCTCTATCTTCATGAGGCAGTGGGTAAGGTTTGAGTACACTCTACCCTCCCCAAACTCACTTGTGGAATTTCACGGGGTATGTTGTTGAAGCATGCAACATATTTGACATAGTGATGACAAATTGTAGACCCATTGCTACTTCTATAGAAACAAGTCTCAAACTTCTACCTCATTCAAAGGAGTTGCTCCGTGACCCAAGGGATACTACAAGAGATTAGTAGTCAAGTTACATTATCTCACTAAAACTTACCTGATATCACCTATTCACAGAGTTTTGTCACTCAGTTTCTAGGTTCTCCATGTGAAGCCCAATGGGATGCAATAGCATGTATCTTTCGGTATATAAGATTCACAAAGTAAAGGGCTATTGTATGAGGATCAAGGACATGAAAATTGTCAGGTATTCAGATGCGAATTTAGCATGGTCATCTCCTGATAGACTCTATCTCTGGATATTGCATTCTTATCGGAGGCAATTTGATCTCCTAATTGAGCAAGAGTCAATAGTGGTGCAAGACCTATGTAGAAGCTGAATATCAAACAATAGTAGCTGCTACTAGTGAATTCATCTGGACCAAACAACTGTGGGAAGAATTGAAATTTGAAGAATTACTCTCTGATGGAACTTGTTTGTGACAATCAAACTAAGCTGCAAATTGTTTCAAATCCAGGTTCCATGAGAAGACCAAACACAGAATGATTCATGGTCTTTGTCAGAGAAAGATATTCTTAGAAGATATTGTAACATGGTCTGTGAAGTCCAAGGATCAACTTGTACACCTATTTACCAAATTTATCACATGTCTTTAACTACTTGTACATGTACCATGCTCGACACATCCAATGAAATATGCTTGAGGGGTGGGTGTTAGAAGGCTAGTACAACGTTGTCCATGCCATTGCCCCACATTGAACAAATATAAAAAAGATGAAGCCTAAGACGTTAAGTCACACCCATAAACTCATATTCTAATTGTCGAAATTTGTTTAACTTACTGCAGTAATTTTTTAGCACAATAAGTTGATAGTTTAAGAATGATTTACAACAACAACAACAACATACCCGTGAAATCCCACAGGTGGGATCTGGGGAGGGTAGAGTGTACACAAACCTCAACACTTACCTCATGGTGGTATCAACTATCAAGAGCCTCCATTGATCTTAATGGATCTGTGAGTTCATCGAGGAAATATAATTCTCAATCATATTAACCCATATCAATTTTCAACTGATTTTCAGCCCTTGCTTATTTTCAACACTTGGGCCCAATACCAATTTTCAAAATTCTAACTTATGCTTATTTTTTGTTGAGAAAGGTAACAATTACTTCTATATATTCACAGAAACACTACCACAAAGGGGGGTAGTGTCCCACAAAAGTTAGTGCATACAAGTATCTCAGTTAAAGCTTCTTACAACCAGTTAATACTTGTACTACCAGTAACAGCATTGTTTACTACTATCTGTTTGCACCAAAAATAAAATAACGCAAGACAGCCATGTTTTAGGTTCTTTATGGTCCTCTGCTTTCCAGCAAAACATCTTTAATTTCTTTCTAGCCATATTGTCCACCATATACAAGATAGGACAATTTTTCATCTCTCCTCCTTCCTACTTGCATATCCATCCCTATTCCAACATTTCAAAATCTTTTTAATCCTCCCTGGTTTTACCCAAGTGATTCTCCTCTTGGTTATGAACATTTGCCACAGCTGCTCAGTCCATTTGCAATGTAAGAAGAGATGATTAACTGTCTCACTTTGTTCTTCACACAAAAAACATCTGGAACACAATTGATGCCCTCTTTTGTTCAGGTTCTCATGAGTTAGGATGGCCTCCTTGGTCAACAGCCAAGTGAAGCAGTTCCCTTTGTAAGGCACGACTATTTTCAACCAATACATATTTTAACCCCACAGACCTTCACTGATGGAAATCATTATAGTTGGTCGGTGAAGAAGATGTCAGAAAGCAATTTACAAAACGTAGGCACAATTCTCTTCTGTTTGAAAAGTAAAGTCACACAATCACTTTCAATCAACAACAACAACATACCCAGTGAAATCCCAAAAGTGGGGTCTGGAGAGGGTAAAATGTATGCAAATCTTACCACTACGTCATACTTGAAGCATGTGATAGAAAAGGAAGGAAATTTAGTTCGAGAAGAGATCATGTTACAAATGTGTACCCAAAAGAACTTGACACCAACCGCCAAGGCAAAGGAACAGTTTTTTTTTTCACTTGCAGCAACTAAAGCAAGGAGTGTTAAAATTTGTGTTAGTTCTTGCAGCAATTTTTAGCATAATAAGTTGCCAGTTATAGGTGATTTGAATTATAAATTGTATTAGGTTTTGGTTAGTTTGTTGAGATATTTTAGTCTTTTGAATTTCAAGTTATACATATTTTTGTTTTAAGGTGACTATTTAAAGCCCTCATATGCTTAATTAAATTGTTGAGAGACATTTTCAATAAATACTATCAGCCCTTTTTTGCTGCACCATCTTTTAAAAAATCAGCACTAATTCCCAATAGTAGTAATCATACTTGTGGCAGTAGCAGTTCAGATTTTATGCAATAAAATCCTTTGTCCGATACAAACAAGACATTCAACAGCATCACACTCCCTTAACAATTGACAATCAACTGCATAAATACTCGCATAAAGTCCATATTTCATTTGGTAGAATATGTGAATGTACCAGTTGTGGTACTTGTAGCATTGGTGCAGATTATGCAAAATTACCAGTAACAGATAAGTTGTGTAAAAAGTATGGAACATACTTATGTGCATCCAACTGATTAATATACAATATAACAGTAGCAGTGATTTACCAGAGTAGGAAAAGCGTCAATGGCCTGAATCACTGTCCTCATGAAGAGCAGTGGGAGAGGAGTCTGATCAACCTGATTAAATGAATATTGCAGAGATCAGAAAAATTGTCCGTACATTCTCTAGATATATGCACGTTTTCCTTACCATCTGTCCCAAGGCTTTCGCCAGGACCTGTTGCGTGAAAACAGTCCGCTGCTCAAAACAAGCTGAGCAAGCATCTGTTATCTGAAAGATAATAGCATCAAAATATCACAAAATTGGTTTGTAATTCTGCCAAGGCATTTTCACTATAACCTGAATCTGTAGTAAGGAACAGGGAGAAGAAACACAATTCAACTGAAACAAGGGAACCACACAATTGAGGAAATACACAGCAAAGAACCTGAGGGAAAGATACAACGGATTTTCAAGTTCTACATGCAACAACCATCAATCCAAAGACTAATAGAAGTGGAGGATCATACCTTTTTCAGTGGAAGGCCATCCCTGTCGGGATTTATATCATGTATTGCAACCAGCACTTCTGCTGGGGTCAGTGCTGGACCAGTGTGGGCAGAACCCTGAGGTGAATCAAGTAAAGGATTTTTATCTTTTGTCTATCTCCAGAACAAATGTTATCAGATCAGAATAAGTAACATACAATTCTTTACTGGAGAGAAGAATCCAGGTAATGAATTTTTCTCATCAGATTATTAAACAATAAAGGTACATGTGGTCTTTGATTAAAGAACCACAAACTCACTTACCTAAGAGAATAAATAAAAACTCAAACATAATATAGTTTGAATGAGCATGATATTCAGAAGAAAGAGTTGAACATGGCAATAAAGACGAGAAGAGTACCATCGTTAAATGAAATGAACATAACAGTCATTATCACAGAAACCAGAAGGTACCTAAAAACTACAGAGAAGTAAAACATCTATTGAAAGTAAATTCAATCAAACCTGTAATATCCGAGCCAGGGCAATCTGAAACTTATCCAGTGGAAGAGCAACAAGCCTTGGGAAAATAGGTAAAACCTAATATAAAAACAAAAAGAATCATCAACAGCTAGTCTTTCCGAATAAAGTGCAGTAGTTGAAAGGAAAGAATATCAAGTGTTCACTATCACATCAAGAGGAAACCAAGGAAGAAAGCAATTGACCCAATCATTCACAATAAAGAAAAACATTCAATAATTTTGTTGTTCAAGATTCTTGTTTAGATCACCCTGATGCTCGTTAATAAAATCCTTTACCTTCATCAAGGAAAAAAATGAATTCTTGTTTAGGCAAGTTCATACCATCTATGCATAGAGTTTTGATCTAAGATTTCAATTCTTCCGTCTTTCATCTCAACCTATAATCCACATTGGTAAATTATCCCCCTATCAGACTAAGAATTTTGATAGTATGTTCCTCTCTCTAACTGAATTCAATGAGTAACAAAAGAAAAATGAATCAAAGAAGTGAGATTCCATATATTGGAGGTGTGATTGTTCATGGGGGAAATGTCCTACCTTTGAGTGCAGTTTGAAAGCAACCCGAGCCGCCAATCAGGCACGTTAAATGTAATGTAATTCTAGAAGGGCGTTCCCACAAAAACAAAACGAGTCTTGGCCGTTCAAGAGAAAGTTTTTACACTAGAACCACTAAGATGGCGAGGAAACTGACTTCCAAGAAAGCATTTTTCACCTCAGTAATTATCCAACGAGAGAGAGAGAGAGAGAGAGCAGATGCAAAAGTAGTCTTTTTATGCAAGGAAACGCCTGCTATTTACTCCCCCTTGTTTCAATTTGTTTGACAGGTTCTGACTTGGCATGGAGTTTAAAAAAGAAAACATTTAAATTTTGTGCTCTTAAACTAAAGATGCGCAGAATAAAAATATCCTTTAATTTTATGATCTTAAACATGCCACTTGAAAAGTTGAATTTAAGAGGTGTCAAAAAAGGTAAGAGGCATTATCTTTCAAAATGAACTAAAAAGGAAAGTAAGACAAACAAATTAAAACAGAGGAATACGTTTTATATAGTTAAATTAAAGATATTTTTTAAGAAAGAAAAAATATAGCTTTGCTCACAAAACGAAGAATATTTATTTACAATAGGATAATTCATAACATGGACCTGAACGAAGCCCAAAAGCTTGCCAAGTTAACCAAATAACAATCTCTATCAGGAAAACCCTAGACATAACAGGGAATCCGTTTGAGCCAGCAAAATTGAAATGGACATAGTGTAAGATTCCCTCTATCCCAATTTATATGACTTACTTTCCTTTTAAGTCGGTTTCAAAAAGAATGTACATTTCTATATTTCGTGACAATTTAACATTAAAATATCCATTTTACCGTTAATGAAATGATTTACAGCCAAACAACCATCTATCGCTTATTTATAACTCATATACAATGGGGCAGAGGGAGTATTATAGTTAAGTTTAAAGGACAACAAACAGAGAACGGAAGGATCAGACATTCCATTCAGGGTTAGTGAGGGAAATATATATCACATATCATCATTTTGTCACAGAAAAGAGAACTGAAAATGAGTGAAGAATAAAAATGCACAATAATCTGGAGAATACCTCACTCTTAGAATATGAAGAGAGCACTGGAATAAGAACAGTTGCATCCTACAAAACAATTTAGGGTATCACTTGTGGAATTTCGAAGTTTCTGATTGAGAGTTATCAAGGAAAAACAAAAAGAAAGATGCTAAACCTTCAGTTTAGTTTCATATAACTGCTTGACAACTGCAACTAAGCCAGGCAGAGGAGTTGTTCCTTCAGAGAGAATATGAAGCACCTTGCAGTGAACAAAACAATGGCACCATGATAAGGAAGAGAGTTCAAGATGAAAAGCAATATCTAAAATGCGAGGTTAGTAACCTACCTGTGTCAAAAGATTTTCACAGCCTTGAGGTGGATCAGATATTATATGAAGCAGTTCGGAACACGATGAACCTATAGCCCTAATAAGAACAGGCATATGACGGTGAACAGCCTGTACCAGATCAAAAATTTACAGAAGGAATGTCAACCAACTGAAATGAGTTGAACAAGAGGTTCAGTACAAGTTAATAAGAGATCGTTAATAGTGCACTGGAAGAGCAACTAAAGCTTATCTTGGAAAATTAAATTAAGTGTAGATCATCAAAATGCTAGTTTTACTTCTTCTTTTTTTTTTTTTTTATGTCTGAGACCTGACTAATCCAGATTTGCATCGAGAAGCCCCATTTTAAAGGGTAAAGTGCTCCTTGTTATGTGACTAAATTAAGGCTATTCACCAAGAAATACACGAAAAAATAGAAGGGTGGGGTTTGGGGGTTGAGCACATTTGACACTCAAATTATTATTATTTTGATAAGATGACAGTCAAACTATTGCTGGCCTATCTATTTCTATTGGAGTGAATGATTAATTCATCTCAAACAAACCATAATTAAGTTCGCTGTTAGGATTGTAAAAGTGGAGCACAATAAGAAACAGACCTGCTTAACTGCCTTAGGAGAACGTGCATAGGTTTCGAATACAAGGTGGAGAAGACTGAATTTCTGCAGGAAAAGTTACCGGGTCAACATCATTATAAGTGCACGTTCAACATACATCCTTGCATTTATGAAATTGTTCAAACCTTAGTGCATAGAGCAAAATATAATGAGATAAGCCGCTGTGCTTGAGCTAAAGACAACTCTGAATCACTTTGATAATCAGATGCTGCAGGCTTGACAGAATCATTTTCAAGGAATCCTGGCTCTGAAATCTGAGAACCACTAACTGAGGCTTCCTGATTTCCCGTCTGATAATCATATGTTTTTCTTAGGTTATTAATATTCAAATTCAAAGAGAATCACTATTTTTTTAGGTTAAGAATAATTCATCAACATTGAAGGAGAAACAGTACAGAAAGGATAGATTAAGCAAACAATTTCAGAAGGCAAGGGCTCCTCAACTTTGGAGTCCAGAAATAGAAAACTCTCCTTCTTCAATCCATATACTGGACGTCACTGATCTAGTTACTAAGTCGTGCAGTAACATAAAAGCTAATTTATCATTTCAGGAATTTGATAGACATCTAAAACATCCAAACTTTGAAAATTAACAACAGACAGAGTGAAGGATAATAATGTCCAATCTAAAAGATAGTTCTCAACACAAAAAAGCCTTTTACAAAGGTTGCAATTTTTGTCCTACCAATGAATAAAATTATTAGCTCAGATGTGTCCACGGATATATTTTGGGGTTCTTGAACCAAACAAGACAAACATGATTGCTTTTCCAACACCATTTTGAGCAATTGTTAAGGTGTGTTCAGTATGGAGGAAATGCTTTCAAATTTTCTCATGCTTGATTGGTAAAAAATTTTGGAAAACATTTTCTCTAAGAAAACAAGTTCCTTAACAATGAGGAAAATGACTTCCCTAATGGAAGTAGGGAAAACAAGTTCCACAGGTGGAATTCCACATTGATAGTGTCCTCTACCCTCCAATACACCTAATCTTCATTTCCACACCAACAATATTTGTCTAGATTATATACAAATGTTTTTAAGATAATATTTTTTTCCTTGCGTACCGATCACAAAAAATTAAGTTAACCAACCACTTTTTCCAAGGAAACATTTTCCTTCATACCAAAAAAGAACTAACAACTGAACAACAGACATGTCAACAGAAAAAGATTTAGAATATACATCCCTCGTATTGAAAAAAGAGAAGTTCCAAAGTTTTTAAGTCTTTAGCAGCTACTGCTACTTCTGAATGAAATAGCTAGTCTAATTTCTTTGCATATAATTTTTTGAAACAGAATCACAGAATTTAGTAGAATTCCAAACTAATGACCTGTTTGGTCAAGCTTTTGGCAGGCCAGAAGTGTGTATTTTTAAAAAGGTAAGGTGTTTGGCCAAGCTTTTGGGAGAAAATAAGTGCTGCTCTTGAGGGACTGATACTTCTTTTCATAAGCTAATTTAGGTAGCTTTTCTCCAAAATTACTTCTAAGAAAAATACACTTATGAACACTTTCAAAATGATTGGGCAAACACTAATTGCAGCTCGAAAGTGCTTTTAAAATTTATTGGCCAAACACAAATTGCTTCTCACAGAAAGTACTTTTGGAAAAAGCAGTTCCCAGAATGAGTTTATTTTAGAAGCTTGGCCAAACACGCTATAAACTATCTCAAAAGCCAGGGATTCTCAATTAAACTACATAACTTGCATTTTACCAATAAAAGAAAATATCTTAGTTGTGCAAAGATAAAGCCAAAATGTGTAAAGTAATGTTCAACTTTTTAATTGCACGTCTTGTTTCAAGTGAAACTTCAGTTTTTCGCCTCAACCGAGCAGACAAGCTTTACATATTCCAACAATGCAAAAAATCTCATCTTCTAGTACATTTATTCAGTTATCAAATTTGTTTACAGGAATGACATCCTGACTCATTTAAATATTATTTATTAAATTTTAAAAAGAAAGTTCCAAGTCACTGCAATCTGGTCAAGCTGATCAAATACCAAAGGAACAAATGCAGACTGAACAAAATAAAAAGAGGAATTAAGATCAGAACCTATTTTGTAAAAAATATACTCGCAAAGACATTTAACAAAGCCAAACTCACAGAATTTAAAGGCAAATACAAAAATAAGAACATACCTCTCCTGTTCTCTGAACCAAACTTCCAGACTGGGAATATTCTGCATCTGTGACATGCTGGTCTATAGCTGACAAGAACATTTTCTTAGCGAACTGCTCGATATTATCTGAAATGTCACCAACCACGTAAAGTTTGTTTGCCACCTATCAAGCGTTGCAATATTTTAGATATTCAGATACAATACATAGATTCGAAATGTACAGAATGGCCACCAGCAAGTGAAAATCCACAGCAGGCAACACAAAACAGTCACAAGTTTGCATACCAGGCGAATAGCTTTTGCTCTGACATCGTCCTGAGGGTGAATAGCACACTGCGTGAAAGCATGAACTCTAATGAGAGCATTGTAATTTCATTCTGCCAAAGGCAAGCAATACTTTTGTTTTTTTTGCTATGCAGAATTGTAGGACAGTCCAAGAGTTGTGTATATTTGGTATCATGGAACTCAACAGATAACAATACTGAACACGTGACCTTGTCACTCAATTACTAAAGAAATAAACATAAAAACAGATAATAAAACCCGAGATTAGACTTGCAACTCCATCCTGCAAGTCAAATCTCACGAGGGCCTAAGCTCTTCATCCTCCTAGTTCCCTCCAAATACAGCCGCCACCACCGCCACACACAAAAAACCCAATATTACAGGATTTATTATTTGCCCTGAAGAAGATTATTCCATTTACATGCAAGTATAGCCACACCATCAAACAATTCAATGCAAGGAAAAGTTTGACAAATAAACTTCCAAAATATAAACCAAGCAACACTTTACAAAATGATATATGACACACAGACACACAGACACATTAATATTAATAAAATCAAATATGATATATAGCACAACATTATAAACAAAATGTATATTGCAGCCATCTCATGACGCCAAGAATCTTCCTTGGGCAACCCAACCTACTGGCTAGATATGGTATCAAAACAACCATTTCTCCACCTACATCTATATCTGTGCCCCAATCACCTCTTTGAAACACATTTAGAAGTCAAACCCTAGATATCGTTCTCATCTCTCTATAGCTAGTAATTTCATATTTTTGTGCTGCTCCACCATCATGTTCAGACAGACCTGTGGTTTTTTAAAAACAATATTATAGGCACATTACTGATTAAAGGAAATCTATTGATTTGACTTGGTAAGTCTGTCTCAACTAGTTTCACATGGAAATGAAATTCTGTTTGAATCCTTCAAATAGACAAGAGAACCTTGCGAGAGAATAAAGACGATGCATACTCGCATTCAATATTCCCACAGGATTCCACCACTTCTCCAATTACAAGGGACTAGAGATTACTGAAGTTCACAAACACGTAAAACAAACTAACTTCAAAGCAGTTCTTTTGCTTCAATTAAATTGCCCGCTAATTAAAATTTTCTTCCGAAATCTCTATCAAAATTCCTAAAAGTGTTGCTTTAGAAGGCGCCTCCTTAGGCAACCAATGCCTGCAATTACCGAAAGTGAATATAAAACATCATCATTGAACATTTGATGGTCATATACCTTCAAAGCTATATCCAGGCACGCTTGACGATTGGGGGGGCGCCCCAAAATTAAACTCCAAACTACACCAAGGCCCTGAGTTACACGGTCACCATCACGACCATCGTTCCCAAGATAATTTTCAGAACACAAATCAACCAGCAGTCTCATCACAGATTCAGGTAGATATGGAACTTCTCCAAGGAGCCTACTAAATGACTTGTCGTTTGCTGGTAAAGAATCCAACAATGATTTTGCCTACAAGCAAAGAACTTACTAAAGGAACTTTGGGAATGATTTAGTCAAGGATAATGAATTAATGTACTTACCGCACTGAGGAGGAATTTCTCATATAGAGCAGCAGCAGGTGAAATGTTTTCAACTGAATCAGATAGCATCAGATAGTGCAAATGATAGAGTACATGCATGGCAAGCTCATGTATCTGAGGGTCAAATCAACATACTGTTAGCTTGCAATAGCATTTTCCACTAACAGTTCAGTCGCAGAAAGATATACAGGAGACCAAAAGAAACAAAAAGGATTTTGTGGTTAATAGGCCCTGTCAGTCTACACCCTATTGCTGGGTACCCAAGTACAAAACATTTAGAAGATTACACAAACTAAGAAGCAGAACAATAAAGGGGGATAATGACAACAAGAAGCAAGGAAAGACCAAAGCTTCTGAAGAAAGACGGCACGCATGAAGCATTATGCACACTATATAAAAGCTGTGTCTGTTTTTTGTGGTTTGTTGCAATGTGTGGATACTTGTGGTTGTAACAAATAATTGAGTGATCAAAGATTCGAGCAACCATAGATGTTACAATGAACTGGTATCATTCGAAAGACGAAAAATTGGCGAGCTCTTTATTTTTGTTTTAATTCTATATGCAGCAACTACATAATGCTTTGGAGAGACTCACTCCGAGAAAATTTTTGGATGGCAGAAAAGGACAAACTGGCAGGATATACATTTCACTTAAATGAATTCATGATTCTAAAACACTTCACCTAATAAAAACCAATCCTACCAACACAAACGGAGAAAGTAATCATAGTTGATTGACTGCACAACTTGAACAATGACACTAGTGTAAGATACTTTGAGAGTAAGCGAGAAAGTAGATACCTTCTCGTGTTGGTTGCCTGAGAAAATATGCCTTTGGATCATCACAACTACATGAGCATCAGCATCAGCACCAATCTGCAAGGTCAAACAAGGCAATAGGTAAATAAATACTGAACTATCCCATTCACATGCTCGGACTAGTGTTTGCCAATATTTTGAGAACAACAACATACCCAATGTGATCCCACAAGTGGGGTCTAGCGAGGGTGGGGATAAGGTCATGGGGCAAAGAGGGTGTTTCCAAAGACCCTTGGCTCAAGAAATTTTTTTTTCAAAACAGGTTTGGAATATACTCAAGTAAAAAGCCATGATGAATATAGCAAAGAAAAGAAAAGTATATTGACAACAGAAAGCGCAAAGATGGCCAAAAGTAAAAGAAACATCAGTATTTACACTTTAGTCATACAAATATGTTTAGCAAAACCAAATTGCTTGATCAACATGATGAGTTCACCTAATATCTTTCTGGCTTATGTCACAGGGAAGCTCATTATTTCATTAGTACCTTTCATCAGCTTCACTCCTTTTCATCATAAAATAACGTCTTCATATTCTTTGCTAGATTTCCTCACTTCACTACTGTATACCAAAAAGAATAAAATCTTTCTCTTCTGGAATAATCTGCAAGCATTGGTGTCAAGATGCTACTCCAAAAAATCAACGATTGCAGATCATCCCAGAAGGAAATTTTGCACAACTGCAGAACCTATTAGCAGGTATGTGAAGCAACTCAGGCAGTCATGGTCAATTCAAACTTAAGACTTTAGGAAGGTCATCCAGAGAATATGTAAGGGACTTAGGAGGTGTTTGGATTGGCTTTTAGAAAATGGCTTATAAGCTAAAAGTCAAAAGTCTTAAGCTGGGGACACAACTTACGACTTTTGGCTTTTTTCTTTACTTTATCAGTCCGGAAAAAGTGCTTTTAAGCACTTTTAGTTGTTCTCAAACACTACCATAACTAAAAATAGCTTAAAAGCCAAAAGCCACTTGAAATAAGCCAATCCAAACACCTACTTATTCCGTCAGGAAGCAGAGAAAGTATTTCTCAAATATCTCCATTATTCAATTTAACATCCCAATACAAGTATACAACTCAAAACGTGCATCAGCTTAGTTCCAACACTGAATCAAAGGTTCATATTAGCTTTGACTTCTTAAATAGATCTAAGTCGCATCTGCCTAAATTACTTTTTCACAATGACAGATATTTTAGGTGGGTTAAGCTGACTGTGTCTGTTATCTGTGTCAATATAATTATTATAATTCTACAAGCACAATACTATAATCAGTATATGTAGAGATAGCTTTAACAATGAGTCAACTTATTCACTAATTCATATTGAATATACAGTACTGTGGTGTACTTAGCACACCCAACTGCATGTTGAATTCAGAAACAATACAGGACTACGAACAGATAAGTACACAAACTGATCCAAAAACAAAAGAATAATCGGTAACCAATTTCAGCCACTTATCATTGTACTACTAACCATAATCCCAGCCAGCCGAACTTCCCAAATGGGTGAAGTAAGTTAGAAAAGAAATTATTTGGCCCGCACATGCACTTCCTAGATCTTACCAAAGCTTCTCCTGCTTAATTTGTTTGTCATCGCTGACTTGGCATGCAACAAAAGTCCCTAGGGGTTGATAAAATTCCAGAAATATATGAAAGATAAGTTGGACCACAGGTAGGTCTCCTTCACAAGTGACTTTCAACACCTACCTAGAAAGTGTCGAATGATGAAGTGGTATACCAACAAAGGTATGACACAAATGAATCTCACAGAGGAAGTCTACAAGGGTGACAAAGTGGCAAACCACTTTATTCAAGCATAGCTTGCAGCCCCTCAAAGAAGAATATTATATTACGCTAGTCGAGACAAAATGGGTAGATTATCACCAAGTTCTAAATCGTTTATGAACCAACATTTGGTAACCTAAGGAAACAAAAGTAGCTCCATGATAAAACCAAAAACAAATAGTTAAAATCAAAAAGTTTGACCCCACCTGGGCAACCAACCGAGAAAGTAATGCCATTCCTGTATGCATACTGTCTGTCTCTTTTAATTTTTTGTACGAGTCAATTATCTGTTCAACAGCCAGTGTTCCCATATTTCTTTGCTGCTCATAAGTCAGCTCAATGAATGGTGGAAGTGCAGGCAAGTCCTCACATGGATCTTCGGGAGTTGCAGCAGTTGAAATAGGGGGCGAAAAGTTGATCTGCTTCTAACAAAGGAGAGTAAATTTCATTTGTTACTCCAACTCCAGATGGAATTTCCGGCATCAATTCTGGTTCTACTTTGCCAGGAGATGATAGTGGAACATGTGTTGCAGCATCTGCCATGTGATCAGGAATAGCTTCATTCAGGTCTTTATCATGAACTTCCTCTTTGGGGGCTGATAGATTGACTACTGGTCCTGGTGAACTTTCATCAGTGATAGAGTCGGTTTCCATCTTGGGATATGCCATTGGCATACATTCAGAACTTGACATCACTGCGACGTCAATATTAGATGAACTGGAAGGATTTATTTCAGATTGCAGCATTGCAGATTGCATAGCACTTGTGTTATGTTCTGCAACAAGTGGTGGTGATACTTCAACAGCCACAGCTGTACGCCTTGGGTCAAGGCGCCGTGGATCCTGTGAAGCATCATGATGTAGTAAACAGTTTATTATTAGACTGTCGCTAGTGAAAGAACATAAGGTACAAACAGAAGAGAATAAACCTAACATAACTTAGTTTTTCTCACCCTTCTAGGATCGCGTTTTGAATCCAAAGGGAGACTTGCAGAAGTAGGCATCTCTGGAAATGAACTGCTTGTGGTAGTTGACACAGAACTGAGCATCTGGGATCCAGGAACCCAAGCCTGTTGGCCTACTGAGGAATCAATTGGTGCCATAATTTGGGATAGATTAGTAGAATCACTTGTTCGAGCTAATGAAGAGCTTCCAACTGGTGCAGAAGGAGGGGGAATTTTAGGCAAGTGCTTCATATTAGTCATGACTATATCAGCCAATAAATCAGGGTGAAGCTCGGATATCAGAATTTCAAGAGACTGGACACCCCTTTCTCCTTCTGCTAGAAAAGCACCAATCATGCCAATTATTTTTGCAACCGTTGGGTCCACTCCGTTGACATACTCTTTCCCAGAGTCATTTCTCTCAACTGGAGCTGCATGATTGTGATTGTTCGGGCCATAATGAACCCTTTTTGTACTCAAATCATAGTTATTAGATGGATCTTCATTATCTAATGGAGTTGACCTCTTCTTGGTTGGATCACCTGAAATGGGCACGTGATTTGGTGACTGCTCATCCTGAAAAAGAAAGTAGGAAGTTCTGAGAACAGCTTCTGAAAATATATATTTCACAACTCGAAGTCCTGATATTTTGGTCTTCAATAACAAATAAGAGAGACTCTATTACTGAGTGAATTACCTTATTCAATCTAAAATCACGTGAAGCTCGCTCACTATTTCTGATCATTTTATCAAGTTGCCGAAGAACTTGATCAGCAGCATCACCAGCATTCATTGCTCGCAACGATTTCAACAGTCTTTCTCTTGACTAAATTCAAAAATACACACACTTAACTAGTTATTCAATTTTAATTAAAGATAATCAGAAACAAATCTCTATGGTCCTAGAGTTGAAAGATATTGATCGCACTTCTCATACAGTATACAACACAAAGATCTTGTGACTCTATACAACTTTAACTTGCACTACTCTTAGCAGAAAATCAGACCATGTTTTAATGTAGTCCTCATATTGCTTCTTTGAGTTTGTGGTAAATATGGCTCTTTCCAAGTATAAGAAAGTGAAATAACCACCATCCGCTAAAGTACAAGGAAAACAAAATACCTTTTGATCTATAGTTATCTACTACAAGAATCAAGAATGAGTATATGCAAGACTACTCGTCAACAACGATGATTACTATGCCTCAGGCCCAAACAAATTAGGAATCCTCATTTCTTCATTTTAAGACTATATAATATCATCACCATACTTAATAGGATAAAAGTGAAAAATAACTTCAAAATATAATAATAATTATTATCATTATATTAGAAGTTCTCTAACAAGTCTAGAACTTATCCTAAACTAGAAGTTTTCACATATATGGATTTTTTTTCCTTTCATTGTGTTCTATCCTTAAATAAGTATGCAATGAAATCCAACATTTATAGGTCTTTCGAGACAACTTCCTTCCATATGATTTTAGGTCTAATACGTCCCATTTTAATCCCTTCACTAACCATAGTTTCACACCTATGGATCAATGCATTTGTAAGTTGGCATAGAACATGCCAAATCACCTCAAGCAACCTTCTTGCATTTTATCATCAACATGTTACTTGCACCTTCTGCCGGACGTGGTCATTTCTAATCTTACCCAAGACAGTGGGCCGTACAAGCATCTTAACATCCGATATCTGCAACACATCTTGTTGACTGATCTTGTCGATATCATGGACTTTAACAGCCCAGCATTCGCTACCATATAACATTGTCAGTCCAACAATCGTGTTATAGAACTTACCTTTCACTTGAGTAGGCATCCTTCTACCACATCCCAGTAGCACTTCACCATTTCCCTCAAGTTTTAATCATATTAGTAGCATCTTCATCTATCATTCCATTCTCTTGAAACAGTGAGCCTAGATTTCTAAATTGTTTGCATTTTGGCACTGAAATCCCATCTAGACTCATCTCAACTCTCTCTTCTCATGCTCATTAAACCCGCAATGCATGTATCAAGCCTTACTTCTACTTATCCTAAAATCCTCACTCATTTTTTAATAAGGAACTTATCCTAAAACCCTTACTCTATGAAGTGCTTCTCCATAGCTCCAAGTTTATGGTTGACAACCTCACTAAATTCGTCAATTAACACAATAGTTAATAAATAGCATACGCAATTGGATCTCATCATGTTGCATGGGCTAGTTCATCCATAGGTAGGGCAACAATAGGGGCTCGATGCTAACCGTTGATGTGAACTCATTGTTATAGGAAACTCCTCCATATCACCTACTACTGTATTCACGCTACGTACTGCTCCTTCATACATATCTTGATGATATTTACATATTTAATATGCATTCCTTTCCTCTCCATCAACCACCAAAGAACCTTGTGCGGTACTCCATATCTTAGGATCAGTAAACACCATGGATAGATCTTTCTTATTTTCATAGTAGATTTCCATCAATCTTCTTAGCAAGAATATAACTCTTGGGTGTTTCCTTTTAATGAAAATAGGCCTTCTGATAAATAATTTTTCCAAAGCAGCATTAACTATATAATTTCAATCTTTGCACATCTCCTTTGAGCTATAAATACTGAATGAAATTCCCTCTTAAGCTTCACTTGGAGCTTGACATTTAATCTAACCAGAGAACAAGAGGCAATAAAAATAGGCCATAGACAGCAAATATATGGAACATAATGAAGTCCACAACTTGAATTGGTTTCAGAGCATTGATAAAACAACTTCTTTTTGTCGTATAAATGGATTTGGAGAAACGGAATGAAGGACAATAACTTATGGAAGGAAGTGGTTGCAGCCAAACATGGTAAGTGGAGCCACTGGTGCAACTAAGCAAAGCAGAACTCCATATGGTGTTGGACCATGGAAACATATAAGCATGCTATGGGAGGAATCCCTTAAAGAAATCGTATTCAGGGTTAAGAATGGCCTGAAAGTAAAGTTCTGGAAGGATAGGTGGCTAGGGAACTCCATTTTCAGAGAAACTTATCCATCACTCTTCCTGATAGCATGTGATCCTGACTCTACAGTTGCACAGAACAGAGTAGGAAATCAGTGGAGTCCCCTCTTCAGAAGAAATATGAATGACTTGAAACTTGAGTGCGTTTATGACCAATTGAGTAATCAAGAAGTATGAATACTATTAACAGGAGCACTAACTACCCATATACAAAAAACGCATACCAAATAATAGAAAACCTTACAAAAAACATGATTTTCTATGAAAGTCACCCCAACCATCTATACAAAATGGTGCACCAAAAAAGAAATATGGGAAAGAGGCTATTTCGGTGTACAACATCTTTCTCTATTACATCAAAAGTTCTCCTGTTCCTCTCTCTCCATATGGTCCACATCAGTGCTAAAGGTGCAACTTCCCATGCCCTTCATCTCCGCCTCGTCTTCTACAAACCCAGCTAAACATTTTTTCTTCCACAGTTCTTGGCATTATTCACTCAAAACCAAACCATCTCATCGGCTCCCCCCATAATGAAGATGCTACCTGACAATGTAAGAGTAGGTGAGCTACATCTTCCTCTGATTCTTCGCACATGAAGCACCAACTAACACAAATAATCTCTCTCTTCCTCAAGTTCTCGGTGTCAAGATAACCCCCCCCCCCCCACCCCATTCCCATTTCTGAACCCCAAAAGTCAGTTCATGATGTGAGGGGATTGTACAACACCCTATAACAAAACTACAGCTCATTGCCTCATTCTCTCAATCAATGTCAGTTCATGATGTGAGGGGATTGTACAACACCCTGTAACAAAACTACAGCTCATTGCCTCATTCTCTTACTCAATGTGCAAGAAAAATCTTTCCTTGATAACCAAAAAAAATAGTTGGAAAGGAAATTACAGCATGGGCATTGACGGAATTTGGAAGACGGAAAAACCCATAGATAAAGAACAATGAGGCTCTAATATGACATGTCAAGTATACCTCCAAAATGGCAGGATGTGTACACCTCAGGAATCCTAGAAAGGCAGTTCTCAGAGAATACTGAATGCTGGCAGCATGTCCACCCTTTGTCATCTCAAAGTTTGGATTGAAATCAAGCAATGCTGACAAAATGCGGTTATAATAGATAGGCCGCCTCCTAGCTATAACTGCCAAACTGGAGACAATATTAAGAGTTATCAGATCAAGTATAAAACAAGACAAATAAATAATACAAGTCAAGATGAAATGATTATATAGAAAGTAGAAACAAGAATGAAGGACGCAAATAGAAAAGAATACAAAGTAACAAACTTACATTACAAAACAAGGTTACCTCAATAATCTACCACAGATGAACTACTATTCAAACATAGAACTACCAATCTATTTTAGTTGCCCCCCTCTTATC
This sequence comes from Solanum virginianum, assembly GCA_000787875.1. Lineage (NCBI taxonomy): Eukaryota > Viridiplantae > Streptophyta > Magnoliopsida > Solanales > Solanaceae > Solanum > Solanum virginianum. The sequence continues at coordinate 112,870 of DF358497.1, forward strand.
ACAAAACTAACCAATGCATCACTTTGGTCTCTCATAAGAAGACAGCAGACACAGTACAAAACAAAGTTTACCAGGTTACACAGCTGAAGGACACTTTTAAGTGTTATCCCAACCCAGAAATAAGCACAGATAAGCCCTTCTACCAGTCTAGTGGTAGCAAAGTAGCATTTTTAAGGATAAAGTAATCTCAGACCAGCATACAAGTTCATTATTCAACTCTTAACTATCTTAAATTATACATTTGATCTTAGAGAAAACAGATGGCTTCTCTAATAGTCTACTCGAGGCAACTTGTGCTGTATACTCCCTCTGTCTGACTTTATGTGACATCCTTTCCTTTTTAGTCGGTCCCAAAAAAAATGTCGCCCCACTATAATTATAAACAATTTAACTTTAAATTTCCCCTTTTACCCTTAATCAAATGATTTACAACCACACAAACATCCAAGGACTGTTTTAGAACACAAGTTTTAAAAGTCTTCCTTTTTCTTAAACATCGTGCCAAGTCAAACCATGCCACATAAAATGGGACAGAGGGAGTATTAGATCTGGATGGAGAGAAATTGCAGAAGAGTACCAGCAAGAAGAAATTACGAAAATTCCAATCAGAAAATATCAGTGATAATTCTAGTAAAGGAAGTCCTCGAAATTGTTAAAAGGTAGTACGGGAAGATGGAGCCTGGAGGTATAGGCAAAAGAGAAATAAAGACATATCTATAGCTTGGAAATTCAGTCAGCAGATTATTTGAATAGAAAGTATAACTTTCAGCATGGGATGCATTTGTATAAGCTGTACTTTATTATCTTTTATCCTTCTACTAGCACATACATTTTTTTCAACCAAAAACTATCTTAGTGTTATCCATGTCCATATCTTCTTGAGGCAAGTAACATTCCATCAAAGAGACACTTTTACAGAGGATGAAGATGAACCGCTATCTGACCAACTTGAAAGGCTAACCACAACATGGTTTTGCTACTCGTGTAATTTACTGTTTTTGACACATTTCAGAACTTAAGCATCAAAAGAAACAGCAAGTTAAATCATCAACACATATTTGATATTATGAGGAAAGTTTAGCTGGATACTGTTTTACCTTATAGCCTAAATGCCTTAGAAAAGAATCACGCAGTAAGATGTTGAGTTGGGAGCTAAAGATGTTAAAGAAGAAAATAAGATTGTTTTATTGCGCACATCAGAAACAACAAAAAAAAACCCAATGAAATCCCATAGGTGGGGTCTAGATAGGTAGAGTGTACGCAAACCTTACCCCTACCTCGTGGAGGTAGAGGGATTGCTTCCACTCTCGGCTCAAAAATCGCATATCAG
>DF358497.1:114238-141606 GCA_000787875.1 Solanum virginianum
AAAATGACAGGTTTATGCAACCTTTACTCTCGGCTCAAAAATCGCATATCAGAGCAGTAATAAGAATATATATAGAGATACTGCACACAGCATACGAGATAAAAATGTGTCCATCATAGTCTATTACAAATCACATCTTGAAATCACATCTTGAACGAATTGCATATTTATTATACCATTACATATTAAGGAGTCTTAATGTGCTTACATTATTCACTTGGAACATAAACCACTTCATCTTTTTAACAGATCTATACCCAATCACAACCACTATCTTTATCTATCATTTTACAGGCACAAGCACAACATTTGTTTATGACATATTACTGTACAGCAGCTGGAACTTCAAAAACCAACCCATATAAGGAACACATCTTCACATGTTATACAGCAAGCTGGTCCCAGTATTAGAACTTCAAGATTGCGAGGTTCACCAGAGAAACTAGATCTGTTACAACAATGGTCAAGTAACATACAATGACCACGAACAATCCCAATTGAAGTTTTAACTTCAAACCAGGCATACCAGAACCAAACCATGGCTCGCTACCGCAAACGAAATCACAGTATACACTGACCAGTGTTGGCATATAGACTAAATCATGTCACCATTTTCGCTACCCTATTTTGCAGGTCGGAATCATTCAGCTATTGGATTGGTCACAAGAACCATCCACTACAATCAGTTGTAAGGAAACCAAACAACTCTATTACTGTAGTATCAAAGCATAATTTGAGATGTGGATAAGATGAAGCTCAACTCTACATGGATTTCAACTATTTCTTCTGTTAAAAATTAGGAAAGAGAACTAAATGGCATAACCAACGTTTTACTCGCTGAATCACTTCGTACTTGAGAATGTACATCAATCTTTAGCTCGAAAAAATTTCACATTTTTTGCTTTTGGTGCATACAAGCATTGTTTCTTTATGGAAGATATTTTCACAAGATTAACATTGATTGTTGGTCTTCTCTTAAAGTCCGAGCATGCAATTAACAAATGCATATCCCCACCCAAGACAAGCAGCTGCAGGAGAGAAAGCAGTCCATGAGGTGAACGGTGTCAAAATACTAGGTTGATACTTGACAATGGTGGTTCATTAAATTTTCTTCAAACATTAAATTCATTGTAAATTAGCAAATAAGGTAAAACAGGAAATTGGAGGTGCAATGTGTCTGTATATGTATTTATATACACAAAGTTTTAAACTTTATGTGTGTATGACTTTCAGAGTGGGTATGGGTGTGTATACAGAGTTAATCAGCTGTTGCATCCATGGAAATAAAATGTCCTCAGCAAAAGAATATTACCAGCAGAGATCCTGAATCTTCAAGAAAATCAAAACCAGGGCACTCTAAAACCATTCTATGTAGTGAATTACTCAAACAACTACCACCCACAAAAGCCATTTTCTTCATCCCCTGAACTCATGTCATCCTTTAAAACAAAGCAAGCATGAATTCTAAAGCTTGCTATGAACTTGAGTTCAGAAATATCCTGACTGTGAGTCACACCATTGGTAATTTGATCAGACCAATCACAAAAAATAAACACAAAAGTACATCAAAGAGTACACCATATCAACTATGTTACCTAGGAGAAGATAAGGCACAAAAACAATCCCAAATGGTCAACAAAGAGACAGTTGGGTAATGGGAGCATAGGAGCAAGAAAACAAGATCACAGGATCCTAACCCAACTACAACACTCAGTGCAAGCCCATCAGCTTCAGTCTAGGTGGGCAGAATGACCAAGCAACTAGACTTGTGAGCTGTAGACAACAGCTTGGAAGATCTATTTCAACCCAAATAGATTTGGATTCAACTGACCATATCTTATCCTATATTGATTAGGACAACTAGGGTCATGTTTGTCAGGACACCACCATCAAAATTAAGAAAAGATGCATTTCAAGTAAACACAGTGGTCAAGTATTAAAATGACAGGTTTATGCAACCTTTAGAATACCTAGCACTTCCAAATGGGCAAGTAGCCAGCAAAACCAGAACAAAAGCTGAAATACACAGAATAATCTGTGTACAATCATGAGACATTCTTTTCAAATGTCTTCCGCATAATGCTAAGTGCCTGGAAGGCAGGAAGCACAATTATCTGGAACATTTTCCTGGCACAAACTTAACAAGATCTTTTTCCATATTTCATGCATCAAGTTTCACATACTCAATCAACTAGCACAAACTTCAATACATTTAGGACATAAATTTGCATTTTTTTTTCATCTGAAACTACAAGGACAACTAATTGGAATTGTTAGTTGTTGCCTTATCAAATAAGCGCAATAAGCTCAAGTTGATCATCCTCAATATATTTTGTCTAGTGTTTTGCCACAATGAGAGCCATTAAGTTCGGCATTTAAAAGTGTTACGTAAGCTACTTGTTACATACATGGTGTCAGGGAGATGCTAAGACAATACTATGCTACCCTATTACCAAACTAAATGAAACTACAGTGTTTCATCTCTGAAAGCAGCAAAACATTTCTGATTGGTAAGAGAAAAGGCTTTAAACAAGTTCCACATCACAATATGTCAGAATTTCTCATTCCAAGGAAAAAGGAGGAGACCATAACAGAATGTCCCGATGTTGATGAAATATATGTTCATCCTGAAGGAAAGACTTGCCCTGCAAAACTTGGTTCACATTCCTTTACCGTTGATACCAACCAAGATATTGAAGCAAGATAAAGAAGTGCTCATAAAAACCAGGGAAACTTCCTACAGAACATAACAATCTACATGCAGCCTTCCCCAGAGTATTGGCTTTCTCATTCAAAAACCAGTTTAGCTTCTTACCTGTTTCTGATTTTAAAATCCACGAAGTAGAAAAGTTTTAATGAACACGTCGCTCTTTTACCACAGATAATGGTGTAGTTTTGTTCAAAACAATGCAAAGAGACAATACATATTTGCTGGAAATGCTCATGCTACAGCAGCTCCACTACATACCTATCACTTGGTAATACAGAATCCACGCTAGGGGGACATTTAAATATTTAACATGATGAAGAAAACGTGATCATACCACAGAAAGTTTACTGGCACCATACGGACATGAAAAACTATTTCTCAGGGGATTTTAAATGTAGGAAAACTTAGCAGATTCACAAATGCCTATAGAGAAGATCGCTAAGTACAGTATCACCAATTTATAAGTTCAAAATTAACGTGAAACACAGAATGACAGAATGTCATACAGTGAACTTGACAATGTAATAGCAGCAAAAAGAAAAACAGGAGTAAGAACAGAAGGTTTATCCAGTGGGAAAACCCTGCTGAAAATTAGATTATCTTGGTAATAAGAAGTGTGTCAATGTTACAAAAAAAAATAGCAATACATGATCAACCAATACTTGAAGTGTCAGACATTCAAGGTACTGATGTCGTATGTACAATTTGCTAAACTTTAATATTGTCTCCGAAAATGTACAATGCTTGGTTAATAGCTTGTCCAAACAGTTCTTATCCCAAATGATGTGACCAATTTATCCACCGCTTAATCTGCCTACCATCTGTCAATCTTGTGGAAATCAGCTAACGTTTACATCTGTTATCTGAACCATCAGTTCAGCATTCCAAGCGAAATGCCATTTTAACTCCATGTTAAAAAGCTGGGCTCATGCTGCAATAACAGCAAAAATAAGCAGTTGAACTTGAACTACAGCCATTACCAAGCATCTGTCAACTCTCCATAAATTCAAAAATAATAAATCAAACAGCAATCACTGCCAAGATTTTAGAGCCAGTCGTCTTATTTACATGGGACATACTGAGAGATTATGACAAAGGATCATCAGATTAAATTTTTCTGGCAAACGTAACAAAAACTTTTGGCAGAGATCACTGCCATAGTTGCCAGTTACTGTCAGAAAAAGAACAAGACTTCATCAGCTACTATAATAATCCCAAAAACTCATATAAGTTATGTCACATAATAGTCACTTAAGAAATAAATTTGTATCTCTTGCTGATGAAAGCAACCAGTAACACCTCTCAAACAATTACAGTAGGAAAATATCAACACACAAATTACTCATGTACAAGGCTGCTGTTAGTCTTAACATAAACACAGACTAGAACCCCATAATATGATCTCACTTAATCATATTTACTCTTAGTTTGACTTGACATGGATAATACCAGCAGAGTTGAACTTAAATAATACGATAAGAAAAACTTACCCTAATATAGAGCTAAAGGTTAGCCCCCCAAAGGTTATTGAGATTATTTAAAGATAACATGTGACAATTAATAGTGATAGATGATAAAGTAGCAAGCATATATATAGAGTAAATACTGCGAGTTACCTCTCCTATATGGTTTGTGAGCTATTGCGTAGGAACGGGCGTTTACCCTACCCAAAGGGTAGCGGCTGTGGGTTCCCCTTGTTATCAAACAAAAAAAAAATTGACAATTTTTAAGATGGACAAAAGTGAAGTATGATTTCTTAGAGATAAGGGAGTAACATGGTATTTCAATGTACAGCATTACTAGGCATCCAAAAGATGTACAGCATTACTAGGCATCCAAAAGATGCAAAAGGAGGTGATTTTCTTCTCATTTATCTACGCCTTCACTAATACACTAAGGGTAGTGAAAGTGCGCAAGCTGACACAAACACCATTGCTATCAAAAAATGTACACTTCAAGTATCTTGAAATCAGAATGACAAACACGTTTTTTTGTTGTTGTTTATTACCAAAAACGTATTTTAGATCTATCATATATCCATTTTTCTTGACTTGAAAAGTGTTTCTATATTAAAATGAAATCATCATCATAATAATAATAACAACAACAATAATCCTCGTCTAGAAAGAAACCAAGAAAGACAGAAAATAATACAGGAACCAGAGTAAGTCCTTCCAGCCAAATTACATACAGAAATGATAAGAATCTCGATGCCTAGCACCAGTTTGAGCCTATCCGACAAAACATGCGCAAGTTCTGATGCCAAATGTAACTTGAAAAGATACTCTAAACTTAACATACATAATATTAAAAAGTTAACAGAAAGAAAGCTTTTGAGTGGTTTACCATCTTATCTCAAACCAAAAACAAAAAATATGTCACAAGATGCCTACGATACTGACGACACACCTAACTTAAGATCAAAAACTTTCAAAATGAAAAATAAGAACCCATGTGGTTGCAGTTCTTAGTAGAAAACTCTACACAAACAAGGTGATAATTACATTATGAACTATGAGCCCGCTCAACTGGTTAAGCATAAACATGCAGAATACATTCTAACAAATTACCAAAAGATCGACCCTACACTGTATTTTTAACTTGGCGGCATGCTTTACCACCCAGTTAAAGTTCATGTTTTCTGGGAAGGTCCTAAAAAACTAAACAGGGACCTACTTCTCACACTGTTGGATAAAGTAGTATGCATTCCATTTTCTTAGCGCAGACCTAATTTGCTCCCTCAGTTCACATCTTTCCAAATATAACAGCACTGTATTTTTTTATTTGTTTTTTGAGAAAGAAACAACATCACTGTATTTACAGATGTGGGTTAAGACGAATGATCTGATGTAAATGTCAATTCTGCCCTTACTTAAAATAAGCAGTTGCTTCCATAATAGTTATTGTTCTCTTTTGATTTTCTTCCATTACAGTAACATCTTTAAGTTTGGATGATAATGAGGAATACAAGAAAAGCTAGAATACAAGCACAATTACAGATGGAACACATATGTGATTGCACTGAGCTCATTAGCTCAAAACATGATATTTGCCTATCACCCTGAAGTACAAAATATTTCACACATTTCAACACCCAAAAATACGGAGGAGAGAGAAGTTGTGGAAGGATACATACTTGTTAATAATGATGTTAATAAGTAACATAAAGAAAATAACTCAATTATCTTCATAACAGAACAGATGCCTTGTTCTTAAGAAGTTGATTCTTTCTTCATGATAAATGAAATATCATTTTTTGATGTCACACCAACTTAGTATCAAAATCTATCTGCTCAAGAAATGTTAAACACACAAAAAAAAAAGGAGAGAGAGAGACATGCAGGGACAGATCTTTAACAAAAAATATTAGTGGGATTGCAATTTTCACTGAAGAGTCATATTCTGTCAAACAATTTAGTATATATATCCTACAAGAGCATATCACATTGCAAGACTATCCTCAATTAGAAAAAGTATTGCAGAATCAATTTAGCAGAAATTACTAATCTGACCTAAGTAACTGTATGTCTTTGCCCCAAACGCCTTAGGGACATTATAGCAGAAAATTTACATAAAAACTCAAAAACCTCCATGTAGATAACTTCAACATGAGAAGCCCGCTCACAAGGTAGATCTAATCCAAATATGCTCCCCTATAATTCTACAAAAAAATAACATGGCATATGTATGATGTAAAGGAATTAAAAGCTCCACCTGTATACTTCAAAGGTGATCAGCATATAATCACAAATAGGCACCAACCCCACCCTGACTAGAAACTTATCAGTCGATCTCTCTGTAGACAGCCCTCAATCTTACAAACCCCACCCTGACTCATGCAATTATCTAACTTTGTACTGACACTACTTTCGTCAAGTCTATTTTCTCAACCACTGTATTCATTCACAAGTAAGACTCCTCTCCTACAGAAAAAAGGACGAATCCTGCGCAAAAAAGCTTTCAACTAGCTAAAGCCTAGAGAATTTAGAATCATCCCTGGAGACCAAACATAGCACTTACCCATATGAATAATACAGGTTTTTGTGTAAAACAGATAAAAAGCTCACCTATTAATGACAGATATGGTTAGTAAACCAGGGAGAGAACTAGCTGAGTGCAATAAATCCAATAGAGTGCCAACAGTATTTTTTGCATCTGCTGTAAGGGAAGCTGGATCAAGAACAGGGTGATGACCAACTACCCATGAAATATTAAAAGTCCATCCATGTTTAGCTGCAGGTACAACGAAAAGATAAATCCAAAGAACAAACAAAAATCAGACTCGGCATACAGAAAAAATAAAAAACAAATTGATGAATACAAAATTCTCATAGTGCTACTTTTCTGATAAGCTACTCATATAATAGTGAAACGTGCTCAGAATCTTTCCATTCTTGAACTCCTGTAAGAAATTACCTTGTGCTCCAGATTTTTCTGAATCACTTGATGTGAAAAGTAGAATATATGTTTCAAGGAACTTCAACGCCAGCAATTTCGTACCAATAGGACCTGCCTGTAAAAGCATATCCAAGAAAAGCATGTCATGTGGATATGCCAAACAATTAGCAGAGAGACATCCCTAAAACACATCAGCAAGGCCTGAAAATGGATTTACTTTTTCTTCTATTTCCTTAGCTATACCCTCCTGTTCCCCAGATATTGACAGAGAAGAAGACGAGAAAAAGAAGTCTAGATCAGGAGAACATTTGGATACAGATTTTTTTTGACAAAGGTAACAAAACATTTGGATACAGATTTCACGAAGACATCTCCTTATTACCAAAATATAGTACTTCCAAATGGCTATTAAATGAGATTTAAAATATTCTTTGTACCTAAAGAGTGAGAGTGTCAGACGTATGTGACTAGTCAGTTCATATAGATTCCCAAGCTTCATAAAGATGAAATAAACCAGACAGTTAAGCTAAGGAAGTAACAGGGTACAACAGCTCCCTGTAGTAGCCTACTAAGCAGTCACACACAGTAAAGAAAATTCTATCTCCCACACACCCCAAACCAGCATAAAGAAATAGATAAGAGATCAAGGCATCTAGAAAAGGAATTATCCTCTCACCAGAATAGACATATCCGACTGCAGAAAATTCTTGCATAGTGTTTGAAAAACAATCGCAAAACATTATATTACTTTTTCATAAGTTCAGAACATATCATGACCCTCTTTTATAATATGATTTATTTAAGTCCAATATGAAGTTTAGGGGAGCCATTAACAAGAAAAAACTGAAAACAGTTTATCAAGGGAGAAGAAAAGCGCAAGTTCCAAAACTTCCACATTGCTGTGAGGATGGGTTCAAAAAAATAATGTGTTCCCAATACACAGTGACAGCCAAATTGATTACCATATTTAAGTTCACTAACCAACAGGTACCCACTACACGAGCAAAACAAGATACCTCAAAAATAACGCCAAAGACAGCATCCTTGAATTTGACCATCCATGTCCAGAGCTCTTCAAGCCACCTTTCAACTATACCATGCCGGTGAAACTACAATTTACAAAAGAAGGATTTAGATCTGCAAATGTACTAGGGAAGAAGATAAATGTTGTTAAAGAAGGATAAATTAAACATGTTATAAATAGTATGTCAGGAAGTGCACAGGGACAGAGAGGATAAAACTTAAAAAATCAATGCTAGTGATTCAATGCATTTTGACACAGACAGAAAAATTAAGAAAACTGGTTTACTCGGATCGAACTTCTCATGCCATCCAAGGAATTAAAAGCTCCACCTCTCATGTATCCCTTGGAGCTCCCGCCACAAAGAAATGACAGCAGAGAAACAGTCATCTCATTCAAATGAGTATCTTCACTGTCTTAGAGCGATACTACACAAAATACAGCTGGAACCCAATAAACATCCAGAATATTTCTCTCTTACCCTTCTTTTCAGAATAGCTAATAATAAAAACATAGTTCGAAGTTCGAACACATAGCCTACTCCCAATAATGACAGAGGTGCTATAGAAGAAAATCTTAAAGTGCAAAAACAGAACCTTGCTCTATGGTATGATTTGATGGAGCTTGTCATACAAGGTTATTGAAATAGAAACCCCGTAGAGACATTCAAGATGAGAGATAAATGAGGCCCCAGCAAAGCCAAAGCCATTAAGTTCACTGAACCACATAACTGTACAAACTCAAGTTCACTTGAGACCGAAAATTTGAACTTCAATAGAAAATCGATTATGCAATTATGGCCTCGAATTACTAACAAGTCTAGAACTGTAAAGATAACATCATAAAACATGAAGTGGCCTAGTGCACAAGACTCTCACAGAAGAGACCAAACTTTATGAAGGATAAGAGGTGAAAGTGACAAAATATCTCCTCAAAAGAATCATAAACATGATTGCGGTGGAACAACCCTATGTTGCACGAGGGCTCAGTCAACAAGCTACAGAAAATACAAAATCATGCACAAGTATGTAACCTGAGATGATAATTCCTCCAATACGCCACAAAAGATTTTCATGCCAGATATAATTGATTGCTTTGCCACCATAGAATTCACATCTTTTAAGCATGTGCATAACACGGGCATTAATACCAGCAAATGTTCCTTTGCTTTCAACCCAACCTCCTCAATTAATCTGACATAATGTACAGAATGAAGTTAGAATGATCAACACAACATGGAAAAGAAACAATTGCACGTAAAATCAGACTACTGAAAGCATGGCACCAGCTAGTTCCAACTTATTAGCTACTGATTGCAACAGCTAGTAATCCTTTCTTTTTCCTTGGTATGCTGAACTCCCAACCTCTGGGTTAGAAATAGATGGCTCTAACAGCAAGAGCAACCCTCTCATATCGAGGGAGTAATCAAATTTTAACACGACTTAACTTTTATATGTGCAAAAGAAGGCATCATTCTGTAATTTCCAATCCTTGTATATCACAAAATGCAGCACCTTCTAAACACATATTTAGTCTTAATATACAAATAAGCTTCTACTACAAATATAACGAACCAATTTAATCACAAACAAAGAGCAACACTTGATTCCCTTTGCTGGAAAGTAACCCGATTATGATTCTGGCACCCACTCTTCCAACAATTACATCTCCATATACAAAAATGACACTAATATTTCGATAAAAAGGTTCAATTGAACTTACTCAATGAGGCATTTGCGTAAGAGACTTTCAGGCGAAGCCTGAAGGTCAATTAAATAAGGCAAAATCTCAGCAACTTGTGATGGCTCTGCCGATAACAATATATCTTTCAGTTGCTTCAACGAAGACAGCTTTACCGACAAATCACCATGGTTGTTAGCGGCCGCGAGCAGCGGTAGGGCTTGCTCGCGAATTTGTCCAGCCATGTGAAGGTCTCTTGACAAAAAACAATGTGTAGCTAGGGTTTACTTATATTTAGGGTTTTGAATTATGCCGGAGAAAAAGGCCGTAACTTCGCCGTCCGTCGCCGCTGAACCTGACAGAAAACACGGTTGGAATAGTGCGTTTCGTATAGCTATCTCATATATAGAGATTTGAAAATAATTTTGTGGATTGAACCTTTTTCTTATGAGCAAGGAAGGATATCAATTGGGGATTTTGAATTTGTTGAGGGAACTTGGGGCTTGAAGCGGTTCTTGGACTCGGCCCAAAAAATAAGACGGTTTGCAGCCGTATCCACTTTTAGAGCCATTGTTTAAAATATAATCAGTATGGCAGAATATTTTTATTGTTATAAAAGATAATCAGAATTGCTCGGATTATATCGAATGATAATTTTAGTGGATGCCGAGGTCTTAGAAATCTCATTCTTAATAAGTTAGAAGTGGAACAAGGCTCTTAGATAAGATTGGTTGTGATTTTGGCATTATATTTGTAATCAATAACAATATTGTAAAAGGTAGAAAATATAGAATTAAACTTTAATTTGACAAAAGAACATTCAAATTACATGTCGTTAATACAACAAATTCAAAGATTCTTCAATATTCACTTACCATTTTATACGCTTACCTAAAAAAAAAAGGTACTTCTCCCTTGTCATATTCTCTATTTTATGCAAAGTTTGTGCTAATAGTGCTCTCTGTTATAAAATCTATAGCATATTATTGAAATTTCTATATTAGATAGTTATGTGCTAATTATGTTCGTTAATATTGGCATTTAAATTATTTATTGTTTGATTAATTTCTCTAAAGCTAGAATATTGAATATTGATATTAGATATGTGATTTATTTTGAATATTTGATTATGAAATCAAAATATTGTAATTAAAGTTTTGTATTCTCTTTTAATATATCGATGGCTAATATAAAATTACATCAACAACAATAATATACCCAGCGGGATTCTACAAGTGGGGTATGGAAAGGGTAAAATGTACGCATATCTTATCACTACCTCATAGAGATAGAGTGATTGTTTTCGAAAAATTCTAGTCTCAAGAATCAAGCCCCAAAAGCAGAAAAAACTAGATATGAAAATAAAGGGAAAAAACAGCAAAAGGAAGAACGACTAATAATGAAAACAAGAGATAGTATATAAATACGAAAAAAATTAATAGTAAAACAATAACAAAAAAGTAACAAATATAAGATGGATAATAGCAACACGGTATAAAAGCGACTACTCCTACTATCTACTATATGACTAGGCCAAACATCATTTTATCCTCACTGACCTATTAGTTTGCTAACCTACTATACGATCTCCACTTCTTTCTGTCTAAGGTCGTGTCCTCGGTTAGATGAAGTTTCCTGATATCTTGTCTGATCACCTCCCCCAATACTCCTCGATTTACCTCTACCCCTTTGAGTAACCCTTAACTTCAGTATTTCACACCTCCTAACAGGAGCATCGGTACTTCTTCTCTGCACGTGTCCAAACCAACGCAGACTCGTTTCTGTCGTCTTGTTAGCCACAAGGGCCACCTGTAACTTCTCTCAAATAGTCTAATTCCTAACCTTGTCGCTCTTAGTATGTTCGTACATCCATTTCAATATCCTTATCTCCACAACCTACATCTTCTGAACATGTGAGTTTTTGATTGGTCAGTACTCTATCCCATACAACAAAGATGGTCTAACCACCATTCTATAAAACTTACCTTTAAGTTTGGGTGTTATCTTTTTATCTCACAAAACTCCAGAGCCAAGCCTCAATTTTGTCCATGTTGTCCTAATAAGGTGTGTGACATCATAATTAACATCACCGCTATTCTGGATAATGGACCCAAGGTACTTAAAGTTTTCTCTCTTGGGAATGGATTAAGTGTCAAGGCTCACTTCAAAGGCTGCTTCATCCCTTGCAACACCAAATTTGCACTCCAAGTATTCTGTTTTGGTCCTGCTCAATTTAAAACCATTTAGATTCCAAAATCTATCTCCAAACCTCCAATCTATTATTAACTTTAGTCCGAGTCTCATTAATCAGTGCTACGTCAGCTGCAAATAACATACACCATGAAATATTCTTCTGAATAGACCATGTCAGCTCATACATTACTAAGGCAAAAAGGAATAGGCTAAACACCGATCCTTGATGAAGCTCTATCTCAATAGAAAAATACTCTGAGTCTCTTTCCACTGCTCTTACTCAAGTTTTGGCTCTGTCATATATGTCATTTATCGCCCTAATATACACTATTGTAATATCATTCATCTCTAGACATCTTCACAGGACATCTCTCCTGACTTTGTCATACGCCTTCTCAAGATCAATGGACGTCGTATGGAGATCCTTATTTCTTTACTTATATTTCTCCACTAATCTTTGAATAAGATGAATTGCATCAATAGTCGACTGTCTCGACATGAATCCTAACTGATTCTCTGAAATAGACATTCATTTTCTCACCCTTATCTCAATTACTCTCTCCCAAACCTTCATAACGTGACTTAACAACTTGATACCCCCGTAGTTGTTATAATTTTGAATATCACCCTTGTTCTTGTTCATGTTAAATGGTTCCATTGGGCATCTTAGTAACCATCGTAATAGCATTAAACAACCTAGTCAACCATTTTATACCATCCTTGATCGTGTTTTTCCAAAAATTATATTAAAAAAATTAGATGAAGAAGTATTACTTTACCTGAGATATTATTTTACCTGAATAGATGGAACTCCTGAATAGATGGTGATGTTAGTTACTACAAAATAAGAGAAATTTCTAAGTAATGAAATTTGATTAGACTCAACTAACTAAACTAAGGCCATAATATAATTTGACAATTAATATTATTTTCTTTAAATTCAAAAAGTGAAAAAGAAAGGAAAAAGAATATGAAACAAATAAAGTGAGTATATAATATAAGTAAATTTGAGAATTAAATTGAAGTTTGAAAAACACATAAAATAAAAAGATGCAAGCCGAATTATTGATTGTTAAATGACTCATGAATCAAAAGTTCAAGTTGAAATGTATAGAAGTAGATAAGTGATAAATCAAAAAGGAAAGAAAATAAAATTTTATTATATTTAGGACAAAACATTTTATTATATAATTATGATTCATTGTAAAATTAGAAGAACTTTTATTGAAATATGAGAGTCATATATAGTCATAAAGAAAAAAGGGAAAAAAATGACAAACCAATTAACTATGGAATTTTTTTTAATAACTATGATAAAGTACTTTCAAACAATTGATATATTTTCCCCCTTTCCCTTAATTTTTTTTTTTAACCAAAGCCATTTTCATTAAAACGTTTTTCCCTTTTCCCTTAAAAAAAACTATTTTTAATCAAAGCCAATTAACATATTTTCCTCTTTCCCCTTAAAAAAGAAAAAGAAAAAAATCTTTGATAATTATTTTTTAAAAGTTTTCATTAATACATTTTCCCCTTTTCCCCCCCAAAAAAAAAAAGATTTTTGGCAATTATTATTTCAATATTTTTTTGAAAAATTTCTTTTTTTTGATAATTATTATTTAAATTTTTTTATTTAAATTTATTTTAGTTAAAAAAAGTAATTTTTTTTTAATAAAGTATAAAAAATTCAAGCAACATTTTAAATTAGTACAGTAAATATAGATAGATGATTACCTAAAATAAAGGTTCACACAGAAAGTTTACACTACAAAAATTTAAGAATTTCTGTATTCATCTACGATTCTCCGGCAAATATTCTCCAGCAATTCTGAGATGGAGGGTTGGGATCCGAATACCAAATCAACCCTCACACAGATCCCTTTGTTGACAATCAAGGCCGGTCCACGCGACGGTGCGGCATGGACACAGCGGCTCAAGGAAGAGTACAAGGCCTTAATCGCTTATACATCAATGAACAAAGCCAAAGATAACGATTGGTTCCGTATCTCTGCGGCTAATCCTGAAGGTACTCGTTGGAAGGGTAAGTGTTGGTACGTGCATAACCTTCTCAAGTATGAGTTTGACCTCCAGTTCGATATCCCTGTTACTTACCCTGCCACCGCTCCTGAACTTGAGTTGCCTGAACTTGATGGCAAGACTGAAAAGGTTCGTTTTTTTTGTTGTTTTCTTCGTCTTTATGATCATATGTTCTGTAGAGACGAATCTGTGATGGTGAATTCTTGGTGTAGTTGTTGTTACTTGAAGTTTAGCAAAACCCTAGTTTATCTTAAAAGCAAATTATCTACAGTAGGTCTGAATTGAGTGGAATGGATAGACACGATTCATTTATCTGACTCAAATTAGTTTGGATCTGTGGCTTAGTTTGGTGATTGATTGATGTTATTATTTTTTTTGATTATGTAGATGTATAGAGGAGGGAAAATATGCTTGACAGTGCATTTCAAGCCGCTATGGGCGAAGAATTGGTAATTATTCTCCTCTTTGATTTGAATTGAAGCTGTCTTACTGTGACTTTTAGTCGATTCATGATAGTATGTATTGGTCTGTCACATTGTTTTAGTTTTTTGACATATCAAGTTCTTTCACATGCAAATTGGGAATGGGTCGAGATAAAGGAGGATGGTTACAGTAAGTTGTAATATAGTCATAAGCCTACTCCAAGTTATTTGGGTTCTGGTTTGAGGAGTAATAGATAGATTTATTCTTTGACTTGGGATTAACTCTTCAATGATCAGACTGCTAGTAGGATCAGGTTCTGGTTGTGCAACTGCTGCACATTTGATGCTTGAACTATGGCCTTCTTTGCAGCTTGTTGGATGGGAGATAGATGGAATTGTAGTAACCTCTCATTGTCATTTCTTAGCTTTTCTCCTTTCAAGAGCATATTTGTATTTTTATATTTCAAATGCAATATCTCTCTCGTATATCTTGAACCTTGATGCATCATAATAAATAAAGGAAAATACAAATCTAGACGAGTTATATAGTATGATGCTTGCTTCTGTTTTTTCGTTCCAACAAGAGTAGAGTTATTCCAACTGATCCTGAAAAGAAAAAGGCACTGCTGAGTCATTCCACAACTTTCAGAGTTAGTGTTATATTATTTTATTGAGAAAGCACCTCTGTTGCATCAGTTATTTATTGTCAAAACCATGCTAAACAGAGGATGGTTGTTTGAAGCCTGACTTCTTGCTTTTTTTTATTTGAATAAGTACCCTTTCCATTACACTAAGATGTATCCTATAGAGTCACTAGAAAGAAAAATCCCCTTACACTGGAAAACTTATGGAAAGCAGTCAATCTACTGGGGAGATATGGGCATAGACATACCGCTCCAATCCAAAAGAGTAGAATGATGTTGAAGTTTGGGAAATTACAAGAAATTTAAGCATCGTTATAAAGATCTCCCTTTTCTTTTGGAAAAAGAACTCTATGCATGCTCTGTACAACAAATTTAGCTAATGAAACTTATTCAACCTCCTTGCTGAAAGTCAACAAAAGGGCACCGCATAGGGTCTGTCACTTGGCAACTGGCTAATTATGATTCAAGTTGGATCATATTATAAAAGGCAGTAGGTGAACATCAAAAAAAGGAACACTAAAGTCCTTAGCTTCTGTGGAATTAATATTTCCGAAACGAAAATAGGAAGCATAAACAAGAACCTTAATTCCTTGAGAAGACATTAGAATATAGGCAGGACTAAGAGAAACACTTATTGAATTCAAAATGTTAACATGTTTCTAAACCTTCCAGCAGATTCTCTAAATGAGTCAATTGAAACTGGCCTACAATGTACTAGGAGTTGAGCTTTCACAAAATCATAATTGCGCATGTGAGCATAATAGAAAATCCTTTGGGGTTTACATCCATTTTTCGCAGCCCTTGTCATTTCTACAGGTACTTGATGCAAATCAGTTTTAGTTGTTTCTTATGTTTCCACTTTCCAATGTTTATTATGAAAGGAATTGATCTTGTTCTCTAACTTATGTGGAAGTTATGTAGAGATCTTAGTGACTGAAAGTTGCATGGAATTCCGGAGTTGATTGTCACATAAATGACAGACCTTTAGTGATATGTGTTATACATCTCTGAGAATGATATTATACTTAGAACCGCCTCTCATTCAGAAAGAATATATTTGTGATGCTTTTAAAACCTCAATTAAAGCTTATTGTGCATTATTACCCTCTTCAAGATAGAGTCCATGGTCAATGATATACATGCTTTGCTGAATTGGTGTCTGCCATAAAGAACCTCTAAGCGAGTAGAGCACCAACCCTATTTGCACTTACTTTGAGGACTTAAGCACTCTCCAGCAAGCCTTTTGCAAATTTCATTGTTACTTCTATGTATTTTGTGTTTTCGAGTTCTTGACTGAGGCTAGCCTACTAACATGTGCTAGTGCAGAAAATATACCAATTCTGAGTTGAAGCAAATGTGTGGTCAACTGAGAATATAGTAGATTTTGAATAAATGAACATAATTTTTCTAAGATGTGCTTATGTTTGCCTAGGTAGATAAAGTAGTACTCTTTGCTTCATATTTGTCCTATTTTTTCTGTATATTGATTGGAACTGCAAATGTGTTTTTAATTCTAACTGTTGGTATTCGTTTAGCCCCAGATTTGGCATTGCACACGCGCTCTGTTTGGGTCTTGCACCATGGCTTGCAGCGGAGATTCCCATTCTTGTTGATTCTGGCATGATTAAACACAAAGATGATGTGGCCACATCCAGTGAATCTTGACAAGGAAATAAAAGTTTAGCGTGGTGAAGCCTAATCACAAGATTAAACTGTAAACTTTTTGAGTTACTTGAAAGTGTTAATTTCCCCTCAAATTTATCATAAATGAATCACATTGAGGAGTCATAGTTTCATGTTATGTAAAGTAGGTGAATCCAGCACTTTTGAGATGCATTATCTGCTGATTTATTTGAACCTGCACTTTATGCCTTCAGATTTGTTTGGACTAGTGGTTCCCTTTTTTCTTCAATTAATCATATAGAGGAGGCAAAATTGCGAGTTGTTTGAACTTTTGTTTTTGTTCTGATAAGGGGTATGTATTAAAGCCTTGTAAAGTGTGGGCTTTGATATACAACTGTTATTAGCTCAGTTCTTTTAATCTATGATGCGCACACTTCCCTAAAATGTGTCTGGGTGCATGTCGGATCCTTCTATAGTTGTGCATTCGGGAGGATTCGACATGGTGCGATAGCAGTTTGGGAGAGTTGGAGCAATATAGCTTTTAATGTCTGTTATATGTCACAAATTTAGTTGGACTAACGATGTTCTTCCTGTTATGTTATGAATCACATCGAGGAGGCCAAGTTTCAGGTTATTAAAGCTTCGTGAAACCTGAACTTGAGATGCAACTGTAGTATTTGTTGATTTCTTTGAGTTTGTGCTTTATGTCCTCAAATTTATCAAGACTATGATGCTTTTCCTGTTTCCTTCATGCATCATATTGAGGAGGCCAATCTCATGTTATTCAAGCCTTGTGAAGTTTTGAGATGCAACAGTCATGTTTGCTGAGTTCTTTGGCATGAGCTTTATGCCCTCAAATTTATGTGGACTATGCTGGTCCCTGTGTTTTTCATTTCGCTCTTTGTTATTGATATAATCCTTCTTCCGATGCTTAGCATTCGTCTCAGATTTTCCTTCCCAATCACCCAAATTTGACGAACTAATGACTGTTGCTGTGCAATTACTTTTTCCTTTCGTTATTTTTCGACTTTATGTTGTCCTTGGACCACCACAAGGTATTTGTGTAAACCACCTAATGATGTAACGAGCAGATGGTGTAGAAGTTCTTTCAAATGTGAGGCACTGGAGCTCCTTGAAGGCTGCTGGAAACCGAGTTATTGCCTAGTACCTATTGCTTGCCTTGTATGTTGTCCATGTGACATAAGAAAGACTAGAAATTGAAATCCAATGATTGATGGTATATATTGTAACTAGATTGAGTCATTCACCTAGGGCAATCAAGCTAGTTTAAGTGTATGTCTACCTGGGGTCAGTGTCTCATATTGAAATTTCTCAGTTTTCGCAGTTTTAATTAGCTAAAGGGTGCATATAATTTCTCTCTAGTAATTAATATTTATGTTGTGTCTCGATATTCTCTGGCTGTGTTCTTTCATTGGTCCTATACTGATGCTTTATAGAGAACTGTCTCGTCTTGTTTGGACACTATTTCATCCTTTAACATCTTTGCGCTTGCAGTATCTCGTCGTGTTCAATCTTTTAAGGTTCTCGCCATTAAACTCATTATACTTCTAAAATTTTGGGTTCAAATGAACCCATTGTCCAAATGCCGCGTTGGCCTCTGCCATAGCCAGTGCAACGGTTGTATAACTGCACTACTGCACTGTAATAAATAGAAACTAAGTTTAATGAGCCATTTCGAGTTGCTTTCGAAGAATTTGAACCAATTGTGGCACAAATATGGGTGTTGGTGAAGGTTGGGGAGTATAACCTGTTGAGAGTGAGTATAGGTCATCTCTTCTCTGTCATGTACCACATAAACGAAAGGAAAAAGAAATTGAGATGCAGTATCCATTAAGGTCAAAAATAGATAGAAATTATCAACTCTTTCCTCTAAGCATAGGATTAAATGTAGAGGCTAGCCTACTAACATGTGCTAGTGCAGAAAATATACCAATTCTGAGTCGACCTCTTGTCAATTGAATTACGTTGAACTGAACTTTGTTTCACGAATGTTCTTTGGGTCAGACAAATTAGTACTAATATGAAAATAGCTGCAGTTCTTTAAAAAAAAAAAAAATAGAAATAACAAGAACTTATACTAATGAAAATAGCTTGCCACTCCAACCTATTTCAGGCGAGAGAATTTTAAGTATTTTGGATCAGTTATCCAAAATAGTGATGACATGACATGGACGATGGTACCCTGCATCGCATAGCTTAGCATGGACGAAACGGAGAGTTACTTCTAGAGTATTATATCTCATATATCTGGCATACATGAAATAGAGAAGAAATAGTTGGATATGAAGCTTACATTAAAGACTGAAGATATTACAGCACAAGTGAATGAAGTTCACAACCTCTGCCTCCACCTCAGCAGAAAACAAACGCGACCCAAATGAAACAAAAACAAAATAAATAAATAACAGACTCCTGGATGTGAAACCTCCTTCCTGACCAATTACAAGTAAAATATAACACAGACAATAATACTACATATGTTTTCTGGCTATCTTATTTCTCTTTGATATTAGATCATATTTTCCCAACCATCACTCAGGCAAATTTTCCGCAACTAGAAGTTTGGACCAGCTGCCAGGATCTCCTCAGTCAGATTGTTATCACTTCCAATCTTGTAGTTTGTGAAAACCTCAAAATTCTTCCTAAAGAGGCCTCCCAGCTTCAACAGTGTATCCTTGTGTGCCTTCTTGTCTGGCCACTGTTACAACAGCATATTATACATTAACGGGAGAGTTTTTGACGAATGTAGCTATTAGACAATGCTGAAGTGTATGCCAACTTACAGTGTTCACAGGATCCAGAATCTCGGCAGGTACTCCCTCAAGTGCAGTTGGAATCTCCAGCCCAAATACCTCGGTCTTCTTGTATTCTGCTTCCAAAAGGGCGCCAGAGTGGATGGCATCGATGATCTTCCTTGTGTATGCTAACTTAATTCGGCTGCCTGATCCATAACTGGTGTAACAGAGATTCGTCATATATATAGACTAAATGACATCGCCAGGTAACATGTTGTGGGTGAGTGCTCTTACCTTCCACCTGACCAGCCAGTGTTCACAAGCCATCCTGTAGCTCCATGTTTCTTCATCTTCTCAGCCAGCATGGCTGCATATTTTGTTGGATGAAGCATGATAAATGCTGCACCGAAACATGCTGAAAATGTTGCTGTAGGCTCCTTAATACCATCCTCAGTTCCTGCCACCTGTGAAACATCAAAGCAATAATCTTTACATCCTATCTTGAAAGTTCAAATGTAATCTGTGAGGCATCAGATTTCATGAGGCATATACCAAAGCTGTGTATCCACTGATAAAGTGGTACATTGTCTGCGCCAAGTTCAATTTGCTGACTGGTGGAAGCACGCCAAATGCATCACATGCAAGGAGAATGACATTCTTTGGATGAGGACCAACACATGGTATTTTAGCATTTGGGATGTATTCAATTGGATATGCTGCCCGAGTATTCTCTGCAATCAAACCATTCCATCATAGTCATGAAACCAACATCAACTGATGCAAGATTTTGAGATGGATGCCAGTAATAAAAAATCTCTGTTTGATTCAACACAAGTTACCTGTTACAGATTTGTCTGTATAATCCACTTCTCGGGTGTGTTCTTCAAAAACCACATTTTCCAGCACTACATAGAGCCAAAAAAATATTAATTTGGGTTCATACTGCAACTTGGCAGGAAATAACATCAAGACAATCATGTTGGAATCAGAAAAATACCAGTGCCAAACTTGATGGCATTCCAGATATCAGGTTCCTTCTCCCTTGAAAGGTCTATGCATTTGGCATAGCAACCTCCCTCAATGTTCGAGACACCGTGATCACTCCAGCAGTGTTCGTCATCTCCAATAAGGTATCGGTTGTGATCAGTAGACAGTGTTGTCTTCCCAGTTCCTAAGATAAACAAGTCCAGAAAGAGAAACATGAGCATCAAATAGAAAATACGTCACATTTTGCTGTGAGATATAAGATTACAGGGCACGTATTGTTGCTGCTCTGATAAAGGGAGGACCAATCCCTTTATACGATACCTGATAATCCAAAGAAGAGGGCTACATCTCCTTCTTTTCCCATATTGCAGCCAGAGTGTAGAGAGAGGATTTGGCGCTTAGGCATTAGATAGTGCATTACACCGAAAAGACCTTTCTTCATTTCCCCAGCATACTGTGTGCCAAGGATGACCATTTCCCTCCTAGCAAGATTGATGTCTATGCTAGTGGAGGAAGTCATATAGTGGGTGTAACGATTACATGGGAATTGACCAGCGTTGTATATTGTGAAGTCCGGAGTACCAAAATCCTCCAGCTCTTCTGGAGTGGGTCGGATACACCTGTCACCGACCCGGTTATTGAATTGCACTGACTAACATATTTTACATGATCTTTTGATATTCCTTTAATTCACTAAGGCTCTTTAGGTTGTAAAACTAAAGATAGATAATGTGCATATGTAGAAGTAGAAAGATACTTATCTGATGACCTGTAAAACATAAAAAAGTAAAAGCAGAGTTTGAAGAAGGATCACTATCAGCTTCTTACATGTTGTGCATGAACAAGGAGTGATAAGCTCTGGCAGATACAATTCTAACTTTGATACGATTGTTTGGATCCCAGTTGAGGAACTGATCATTCACAAACACCTGAAATGTAGCCCCACCAAAAGTAGCAATTAGTCAGGAGAAGGTATTTTCATCGGTATAAAATTTGATTATCAGACTTCTTATTGATATGTGCAAGGAGCTTCTTTCCTCTTAAATCTTTTATTTACTGGTAATTCTCCAATTACATTTAACTGCAGGTCTCACCATCCATAATCTGTACGATGCTGAGACCTAACGTTTGAGAAGAGATTAATCTTCGGATAGGGCAGGTCCCTGCTTGAAGCATCCTGATTTCATGTGGGGTTCGGGGAAGGGCCACACTCTAAGGGGTGTAATTTAGGCAGTCTACTCTAATGCAAGTACTAGTACCTGATTCTACGGCTCGAAATCGTGACCTATATGTTACACAGAAACTGCCTTATCGCGATTTCAATCTTTGGATACCTTAAGAAAAATATTTGGATATAACTATATGTAGTAGATATGAACAGGTAGATATTTTCCTCTATATTGGGACCAAAAATCAGTACAAGTTTGTTGTAGGGCGTGTACATATTCATTACATGCTAGACAAATACGTTCCAATTATTGTAGCAACATATCCATTCCTATAGGAAGATGAGAAGATTCTATTTTACCATCAACAGTAGTGTCTTGTGGCCATGCTTAGGCCCATGAATCATGACAGAAATGAATCACAACTAAGAATAATTACATGAATAAGACAATGAAACATACAGGTTGTGATAGCTACTGTAGTCATTTCGTACACCACGACAATACCAAAAAGATAACATAAAATTAGTACTCCCTCCATCCCATAATATAAGGAACTTTCCATTTTTACAAGGTGATTAAGAAATCATAAATACATTAGTTAACTTTATGTCAATATATATTAAATTAAGTTAGAAAAAATCATTAATGCACTAATTAATGATGGAGTAAAATGAAAAAAAAATAATTAATTCTATCCTAATTTAGTAAATGCACTTATAATATGAGACAAATATTCGTAGGACGGAGGTAGTAGTAGTGGCTCTATACAAATAGATTATATTTTATTTACATGGGAAATAAGACAAGCTTTTAGATTATCCAAGAATGACTAGGTGACTAACAACTGACATTAAATTATATTTATCTCTCCCCTCAAATTCTGGAATTAAATTATTTATTGACTGACATTATTTTAATGAGGTACTTAAATATTCCATTAATCAGGGAAAATAAACATGGTGATGTAGATGATGACGCGGCAGCACTAAGCAAAGGGGAAGCATATGCATAGTTTCTACAACCGTTGACATTAATATCTTTAGTGCTTTTTTTAAAAATGACTATGGACGTGGATTTTTAGTGAAATGATAATATCTTTTAAAATCTAGTGAAATGATAATACCTTCTCCAAAGAGCATAGGTAATCAACAGCTCTCTCTCTGTTGACTAAGAAAGTGTGCTCGTCCATTTCGATATTGGGTGAACCTCTGTTAATAGAAACATCATAACACCGTTACAAAGTGACACCACAAACTACAAATAATACCATTTTTGGATCTACCATTTCTAGTCCGACAATTTGGTTATATATATATATATATATATATATATATATATATATATATATATATATATGTGAGTCGAAAAGAGGAGAAATGAACTTACTTTCCCCACCAAAGGTCTTCCTCGGTCGTTTCGTCTCTAACAACGCGTTTGTCTCTTGGGGAACGGCCAGTTTTGGCTCCGGAAAGTGTGGCCAAAGCTCCACTTGACGTGATGAATGATCCCTTCTCATACTTAATTGCTTGCTCATACAACTCTATAAAAAGGAAGAAACAAAAGTTAAATGTATATACTAGAAACTTAAACATCTAAACAAGCAATAATCCCATTCTTAAAGAACAATTTTGATTTTCACCTTTTATGACACTCAAAAAAAGAAAAGGTCCGAGCATTTAACATACTATTCAAAAATAATTTCTTCCGTGAAAAAAGAAAAACCTTATCAAACATCTTAACTCCTTAAAAGGGACCAGTTCTTTTTTTAATAAAATTAGTACTCTCGTGGTCCTATTTACGTGGCATTTAAAAAAAATGAAGACTTTGAGATTTGTGATCTAAAATTATCAATAGAAATCATTTTATCAAGGATAAAATTGTTTCTAATTCTAGTAAAATGATTTCTTTTTGGGATGAATTGAAAAGAATAGATTACTACATAAAATGAGACGAAGATAGTAGTATTTTTAACCTTTAGCTTGTGACCAAATAGACTATATATATAAGATTATACAATATAAAACATCCAAACCTATATAATGGATAAAATCTTATTCTCCACGCTCAAATCAAATAATTTTACGACGTACTGAAAATTTGAAAACAACACAAGAGTTTGAATTAAATCATTGACCATAAATATAAAATGGAGGTGGGTAGACACAATTAGTATAGTCAATACAGAAAAGTCACTGTGAAATTTCTTCACTCAAAAGTAAGAATTTTCGACACAAATATCTAACATAAATAAAACTAAAAACTAAAAATAAGAAAAGAGTAAGACAGATTATTTACCAGCAGGAGAGAGATTATAAAGGATGTGAGTGAATTTGAGTCCACTGTCACTAACATTGAGGGTAGGGGTGGGGTGGTGATGAATAGGCTGTTGCACCTTGGGCGTTTCCGCTTGCCTTGCCGGGTCTCCTTTCACAACTTTTGGCCCGGTTTCTCGAGTCAATGAAGCCAATGATGCACTATTTTCCGTAACAAATGGACAAAAAATAAATTATACAGGTTACATAATTTTTAAAAGATCGACCATAGACGCTATTAATATTATTATTCACGAATTCGATCAAACACTCTATTAATACTATCCTTTTCTTTTCCAGTGTACCTTTTATCTCCCTGAAAGAGTGAGTCCGTGACGTTACAAAAAATCTTTGACGGATCAAACTCTATCTCCGAGTGAAAATGACAAATTAAGACATTAGAACTACAATTTCAATTACCTCACATCCTGATTAGAATTATACAGATATTAGTAATAAAAAAATTAATTATGAGTAAAGCATTTATTTTATGCAATAATAAATGTTCCTATTTATGTTTCTTTTCTTGAATTTTATAACTCAAACAAATCTATCTTTTGATAATAATTTTTAAATTTTTTTTTTGAATTTTCAACTATTATAACATATAATACTTTTATAAATAATTTACAAGTATGTAAATTTAATTTTAAAAAGTTGGGGATTCTACATACAAATATCTCAATCAATATTATTTAACTCTGGACAAATAAAAAATGTTATATAAATTGAGATAAAAACATTATATGTATTCTTTAAATTGTCAACCAAATATGTACTATTTATATAAAAATAATTTATTTTCCATTTAATTACCAAATGTACTAGGAGTATAAATTATAGGAAAATCAGGACATTCAATTACCAAAGAATCCCTAAAGGTTTTTACCAATAATAGACAAACCAATAATAGGAAAAACAAACAAATAATTCTAAACTTAGCAAAAATTAAACGGATTATATTCGATTTTTAGCCCATTTTCAGGCAAATAACTTTTTCAGCCTGTTTTCAATATACTCAATTTTAGTCCAATTAACACGACAAAATAATCATACTTCTACAGTAAAATTTCAGGGAAAAGAAACCCGGCGCTGTTGATATGAATTTACCTAATGGATTGGAGCTGTTGTTTCTGCCGTTCCTCTTCAGAAACGGCGACGCCGAGTACATGAGGAGACTTGATCGGAGTAGTCGGCGCCGATTTCTTCTTCTGAAGAGAATGCAACTCGTCCAGCGTCTGAGCTTTCACCGGCGTAGCACTGTCGTCGTGACAAACCTCGTTTTCATCAGTCGTCTTCTGTGTCTGGATCTTCGGAAGCCCAGTCCTCCTCTTGCTATCAAAACTGAACTCTCCGTTCCCCATTCCGTTCGACATCTTTACCCTGCAATTTCGAAAACAATCACGTTTATTAACAATGAAAGTTTTGAAAAATTAGAAGCAAATCTCGGATCGAGCCAAAACGACTCTGATCTTATCTTTTTTTTTTCTGTATGTATGTATATGTAAATCGAAAGCGAAATCGAAAGCGAATTGCATTACCAGAATCAGAGGAATCAGAGAGGAGTAACTAAAAGAGCTGAATTTGAAGAAGGAAAATTTAAGTGTAAGGGTTGAACCATGGAAGGATGTGTTCAATGGGGAATTGAGGTGTGGAATTTATAGTAACGCTTACACACGCTTCAACGCTGGTTACAGCTAACCATGGTTGGTGGATAAACCCAAGAAGTTGTCAAGATAAGATTTTTTAAAAATTAATAAGAAAATAATTTTATATAGCTGGAAAAAGACAACATGTTTAAGTAATGCAATTAATTAATTTGCAAAAATAATTACTCAAGTACATGAATTATGATTTATTCATTCAAAAATTAAAAAAGAGGAACAAGCACTTGAAAGTTGAAACGGAGATCAAATTGAACTAATTAGGGAGTGTTTGGTAAGAAAGAAATAACTTTTTTTTAGAAAATTAATTATTGGTAATATCTATTTTTTGATACTTATTAAATAAAAATATGAAATATAACACGATAAAAATATAGGGGTTAAAATAGTGTGCGCACACAAGGGACTGAAGGCCAAGTAATTTCTACACAACACTACTTCTAAAACTTTTTTTTATTTTTATTCGAAAAGTTATTATCTTCTTTTTAAAAAATTTATTTTCCTATAAAAGTTATCTTCAATTTTTTTTCAACCTTTGAAACATGAAAATAGGAAAATTCTTCTCCTTCCTGCCAATACACCCTTGACTGAATTCCTTTTTATTTTTCATGATACTAGTCTTGTTACACGTATTAACGTGATCAAAACGAAAAAAATTGAATTTAATTATGAATTTATAAAAAAAATTATTATAAAAGTAATTTTGATAAAGATACTATCATTAATTAGAACTCATGATAAATTAGAATTTTTCTTAGCGAGTGCAGATTTTTTCTTGATTCAAATAAAAAAAAGTACATGGTATTTTCTTGATTCAAATAAGAAAAAAGTAGAAGTCTATCAAATAAGGTATGAGTCTTTTCATGGCTAGAAGTTTTTATTTTATATTTTTTTTATATATTTTAAAAGTTAATATTATAAATATAACTAAATTAATAATTTAAAAAGAATAATAAAAAAATAATTTTATTTAAAGCAACATCTTTTTAATAAAGGCAAAAAATTTAAACAATATTTTTAAAAATTTTCACACTTTTAATATAATATAAATTATTATATTATAATTAACATTCAGTCAACTGATGAAACTCAAGTTTCAAACAATACATATGTTATATGATATGATTCATATCTAATTGTTTCTTACGTGGACAACTACAATTCTCAAGGAATGACTTGCATGCTAGTTGTAAAAGTTTATAACTCAATTCCTGTTCAAACTAGTCATATTAATTTTAAAAAATATTATATAACAATTATAAAAGAATAGATGATATAAAATACTTTAAAGTTGGCAAATAAGGATGAACAAATTATACGCAAGAAAGTGTTCGGTGCAAAACGAAGAAATGGGTCGTATTTACCGGAGGAGGGTGGGTAGGATACACGTCAGAGGTGTAATCATAAAGCCAAAAAATTGACAATCAATGTTTATTGTCTTTTTTTACTTTAAAATTCTATCTGCTGTATATTAGTGTAATTTACATGATTTTATCAACTTGGCTCACACAAGGAACATTAAATAGGAAAATTAAACTTGCCGTTCTTTAAAATAAATTATTTATATTCATATATTTTTTATATTTTATTGTTATTGATTTATTTTATAATATTAAAATTCGTGTAATGATGATCTCTAATATTAGTATTCTCATCTTATATGATATATCAATAGGGTATATATATATATCAGCAGAATATCATATACGATTAAGCTCAATCCTATGTAATACTAATATAATATCAACAGGTCGA
>DF358497.1:145397-171746 GCA_000787875.1 Solanum virginianum
ATTTTGAATGGATCGTTCTCACTTTTTTTCTATTTTAAAGGTATCATTGTTTTTATTTTTGTGTATGGTTAATGACCGAATTAAACCAAATCGAAATCGATAACAATCAAATCGATAAAAATATATTGTAATTGGGTTGGTCGGTTTTGAGAATTTAAAAATCAAATTAGGTTGGTTTAGTTTTGATTTTGACCAATAACCGACACAAATTGACCCGTGAACACCCCTAGTTGCCATAATAAAATTTCGCATAATTCTTTAACAAAAAATTTAATTAAGAATATTATTTAACTAATATATTTTTTATAAATAATAATTAAATGATAAGAAACCGTAAATGATAAGGGTGATTTGGTGTATATATATATACATACTAGTTTTTGAAGATCGTGCGCTGTAAGGGGCCAATAGATATTTTAATAGTCATCACAAAATTAAATAGACACGTTATTGTAATTTCATAGTTGAAGTAGATGAAGAAATAACTAAATAATAATTAACAGAAATGACACAGTAAAATTAAGTAGTCACTTTAATAGCTATCGTAACACTAAGTAGACAGGTTGTAGTCACATGTCTGGTTCAAACAGCTGCAACAGGCAGTTGAAATACTCAGCCGTAAACAATAATTTAAATAATAATTAATATAAATGCCATGGTAAACTTAAGCAGACACTTTAATAACTATCGTAAATTTAAGTAGATCCGTTATTATAATATTATAGTTGAAATTAATAAAAAAATAATTAAATAATACTTAATAAAAATACCATAAAAATATTGTAATTGTTAAAGTTCAATATCAAAATATTAAATTTAAAATATCGGACTTGAACCATCAAACCAAGCAGCAACTGCTTATTATATATAGAAATTATTCTTTGTCCTATTTTTGGACCCACGAAACCTTTTTCTTTTCTTGGGTTAGAAATTGTTTTATGTTTTTCTCGCATAAACTTGGGGGTTCCTTTTCAATTGTAAATTAATTGGTGACTAGGATACAAGTTGCAAGTAGTTTTACTACGTATTGAAACAGATTGACCACGTAAATTACTAAACCATTTTTGCGCCAAATTTTAAATGGAAACTGAAGTAACATATAGATTATAGGCCAAAGGTGGATGTAACTTTCTCATATTAAATTCATATAACTTGGTAATTTTATGTGTAATATAAATTTATATATAAAAATTAAATTGAATTCTTTAGACTTAGATCTTACGTTAGTCTCTGATATATACTATCATCTTTTAGGATTCTTTTCTTTTAAATCCCAGAAAATTCATAATTGCAACCCTTCGAGTGTGTGTTGAGTAAATTTATTCCTGTGCAATCGCTCAAAAATCACACAATAAATATAAATTACACTAAAAAAGTTTGGTAAAACGATCGAGAAGACATGGACATAGGGTATCAATTCCTCACCTCTCTCATAAAATATCATCGGCTAGACCAACTCAATAGTCTTACGAGTTCAAATTTTTTCATGTCAGAAAGCCCATTTTGTAAGAAAAATTTGAAAGCCCATATGTGAGACCTAAAGTTAAATGCCCCTGCGTGGGAGAAATTTGATATAATTATACCTACATGTTTAGACGGCCGTGGGCTAATGCAAAGGGTGAGTTCTAACAAGTCTCCTCCTCTATGGACGTTGACGAATAAATACAATTAATATCATAAAGAACGTTAAATTTTTTTTATTATACATTCAACGTGAATTCGAATAAATCAGACCTTAAAATAGTTTAACGAAAATAAGAAGAAAGAAAGGAGGGAGGACAATCATTATTATATTTAAAAGAGATAAACGTCAGAAATATATTTGAATCATTTTTTCTTTTACTATCATACTTAAATTATTTGAAATGTGAGTTTCATATCTAAACTATGACTTATTAGTTTGTGAAAATGCATATTCCCTTTTTAATTACACTCTTTATTTTTTTTAAAATTAGCACATGACACTTCACATGGACAAAATATTTCATCTGACGAAAATTAAATAAATTATTAGTATTAGTTAAAATTAATTACTAAAATTTATAAATAAATATAAAATATTTTTTTATCCCATTCCATTACTTCCTCATCGTTCTAGTATTTTTTAGAAATTCTTACTTCTTCTCTCCCTTCCTCAACCCCTATTTCAAATAATAATTAGATATTATCTTATTTTTTTTACAAAAAAAATCTATCCCCACACATATCATTGAGTTATATTTATCAAACTAATAAATAATAATTTAGATATGAAACTAAAAAAAAATAAAAAATTTAAGTCTATTTTTATCACTAATCTCTATTTAGAAATTCAAGAAATAATTTTCCCCAACGTCATACTACTAGTTGGTTAAATTTTTGTAATAAATTTGTTTTTTTGGCCTTTGGTCAGATATTTACATTTTTCTGAAAATAATGTCGTTTTCTGAACTGCTAAATGTTGATAATAACAGCAGATATCTACTCATTTCATTTGCACAAGAATTATTCGTTAAATATTTATTTTTGCTTGAACTAATAAAATAATTGGAACATAACAAAGTTACAAGCTTAAAGAAAATTGACCAATGCGTCTGATTTGTAATACTTTAATCATTATCCATTGTTTGGTGAAATATAATTTTCTTTTTACGCAAAACTCCACTTCTTCCGCACTTTAATTACTATGCAATATGTTTTTACTATATGTTCAGCAATTATTTTTTTTTTAAAGATTAAACTTGGAGCATGAATGTCAATTTACCTAAGTTTCAAGGTTTATTTGGTCATAGTATTTATTTATTTTTTGAAATAAAAATGACCTGTTTTATTAGATGGAGATGGAAATGGTGGAGGGGTAAGAAAAATATTTTAACTAATACTTTATTGTGATACTTTAATTTTAATTTTTAACTAATACTAATAATTTAATAATTTTTTGTCAAGGTAGAATATTTGTCATGTGATAATTTTTTTTAAAATAAAAAAAGAGTGTAATACACACGCCATCAATATTGTGTAATAAAGGAGATTAGAAATGTGTTTTCAAACTAATAAATGATAATTTATGAATGAAACTCATACTCGCAAATCGTAATAGTTTATATATGAAATTAGAAAAAAATAATTTAAATATAATTTTGACAGATGACTCTAAAAGGTTTAAGACTAGTACAACAAGACAACTAGAAAAGAAGACCGTCCAAAGGGGTATGTATATACCATATTATGAGTATGCTAAGGATGAAGGAAATCCATTCATCTTTAATCAGAAATCTCGACTCAAAGTCTCATAAATAAAGAAAATCTATTTGTTTGTTATTTTGGCTTTAGAATTATCCATCATAATTCTCGAGGAATAATTTAGAGTCCATTTGAACTGATTTTTGCCTTGTGATATGAGCAATTTTCACTTCATAAGTTAGCTATTTAAAGTCTCAGTAATTGTCTTAAATATCTTTTTATATGATCTTGAACAATCTCGTCAAAAACTAATTTTTAAAATCTTAAATCCCATTATCTTTTTCTTATCAATCTAGTAGCATATCGAAGTGATTGAACAAGACATAGACAAAATCGTGGCAGATTTTAATTTGAATATATAGAGATAGAGATATTCGATTCTAATAATAGGATAGTTTTGATGCATTGGCAATCCTCTTAAAGTCATGATAAAGAAAAAAATAGAAGAAATATGGAGCAGAGTTATGGTCAGGAATGGAGATCTGTTTCCTCCAATAATTAAGAGAGTGACTGGTTTTGAAATGAACAAGACATTACAGGCCCAATTAAATAGTAATGTGGGGACTACACTACTAGGAATAGTTTCCCAAATGGCTTGGAGATTCCCCCCACGCCACCCCACCCCAACCCTACTTTCATTGAAAATATTATCTATTTAGAAAATGATTTTTTACTAAATATGATTTGATATGCTTTAATCGATTCAATGATTGATCGAAAATAACGGATAAAATTGTTGTCATGTGATCAGAATAGAGGTGTGTCAAATGGGCGGGTTGAGTTGAAATTGAGGAGATTAAAATGAGTTGCATTAAATATTGAGTTGAGTCTTGACCCGCCTAAATGTACTTTGGCTCAAATGGGCTAAAATTTGACTTGGATCATGACTCGTCCAATTTAACTCGCTTAATTTAGACTAGCATTGAATATACAAAACAAATGATACATTGAGCTGAAATGAGAATCTTATTGGGCTCAACTCAAAATTATTTTATAATGAGTTAAATTATATTGGATTGAAAATGAACCTAATTCTAAATCATACTGAACCCAACCCATAAAATTATGAGTGGGTTGCTTATGTTTGAGCTTATTTTGCCACCTATAGGTCAGAAGGTCACTAGTTCAAGCCTTGGGAACAGTCTGTGGCAGAAATGTAAGATAAGATTGCTTACAATAGGCCTTTATGGTCGGATCCTTCTCCGGACCCTATGAATCAGTGCACGATGGGAGCTTTAGTGTGCCAAACTTGTCTTTTTTTTTTATCAATCGAAAATAAAGTCACTACCTTCAAAAATAATAATAAAACATATTATACTATGTCATCTTTTTATAGTCTTTATTTAAGTACTGATTAAATGTTTCTTCAAGATGGTTTAAATTTACAAATAAATATCTGCTCGATGTCCACTGTAATGCTCAAGTTGGTAATACTATTAGAATAGGTACCCAAAGAATCTGAATATTTTTTTTATGTAATTAAATTGATCAAATAATTTTTTGGGTAATTATCCCTTTAAAATATTCAATTTTGAATATTTTAAAAAACAATATAGGGCTTGAAAAAACTTCAAGATAATTGAGAAAACAATAGATCAGGTCAACTTGGTTCCATAATAAAATACACATATAACGATAACGTCATACATATATAATACGCAGTGAAAAATATTTCATGATGTAACCTTAACAATTTTTTGAACGGTTATATTACATCATGAGTTTTTTTTAGATTTTATGTGATAAATTGTACAAAGAAATAAAGTATTTTTTAAATGAACAAATAAAATAATTTATATATTTCATAATAAAGTTGAATATGTAAATGATTTATTAATTTCTAGATCACACTCTTACATATAAAAACGAATTTAATTCTTTTCTTTGTTAAATAGGAGATGAAGTATTTTAGAGATAGATAACTAGTCAAATTTTATCAAGCCCCGATCTAACAATCCTTTGTATAGGTTGAAGGTACCTAATTATTGAAGAAATGAAAAGTTTTCAACTTGTTGATTAGGATTCGCAAGTAAACTCAATCTTTCATACTGCATAATATAAGAAAGTTATGGAGTACATAAGCTATTTCAGAGATTGGAGCGATTTTCTTGTAACAATATCCGTTACAAATGAGCATGTGTGAGGCGGCAATTAAAGAGATAGCAACACTGACCGGAATTTCAATAATAAATTGACTTTGTTTTATTTTTGTTGTGAAAAATATAAGTCATTACAATTTAGTATAAATTGCCTCGCGGTGTCAATCTTCATCTAGAATGCCTCATTGACCTTTAACACGATTGAAACTCACATTTGATCGTGTGAGTCCTAGACACACGTGACACGTGGCAAAATGCTATTTTCCTGTCTCGTTTTACATGACACTCTTTGACTTGACAGAGTATTTAACTAAAAAAGGAAGAATTTTGAAACTTGTGATAAAAAAATAATTGTTAATTATTTATGTGATCGAAAATCATTTCATTAAGAGTAAATGATGAATTTTTAAGTTAAGTTATTTTTAGTTAAACTAAGGTGACAAGCTTTTAGAACAAATTAAAAAAGAAAAAGTGTCACATAAAATAAAAAAAGTACTTATTTGAACGTACGTTTGGATAAAATTCCCCATATTATAGCACACCATTTGGAATGTTTGAAATGCATATTGATGTCAAACAAAAATTTCGATGTTGCATCTAACTACCTTGGAGAATATTTTTAATTGAAATAGGACATATGTGTACCTTTTTTTTTTTCAACAACAAATGTGTATCACTAATCTTTTTCCGTACATGAAGAGTAATGTGAATAAAGTTTCAATCTTATAACAAAAAAATTAGCTAACATGTCAAGTATTTCAATTGTGACTAGAGCCTAAAATGACTTAATCAAAATTCAAAGAAATGTTCTGTTTTTGGTCAATATATAAATAGAGGTGGAAAGAAAAAAATCTTTCCATTTAAAAACTAGAATTTTCTTTTTCTGGAGGCTTGACGTGATGTTTGAATATTAAGGGATAGTTTTATAATATATATACGATAAACATATTAGTTTATAACAAATATAGATATATTTTATTTAAATAAAAAATAGTAAATCGTAGGAAATATACAGTGAGTAAATAAATATAATTTGCCAAAAGTTATAGAAAATATAAACTGACTATACGATATAGATTGCTTATACATGAGCTATACACTGAAAATACATTATGATACACTTAAAAGCTTGAGAATAGCTTAACTATACATGACATACATACTGATTATACATACCTATATAGCAAATGACAATTCTTTTAAAAATTAATTTAATCGAATGACCATCTACTATCATTATTCCAAATATTAAATACGAATCATATTTCAAATAGCTTATGAGTATTCAACTCTATTCTATTTGGGCCCTGTAATGGTCCAGAAGTGTCTTTGAACTTGGTTGGCCCAGTCAAGTCTTATGCTTTGCTTTGAATTAGGAAAGAACAAAAAGGCCGTCATATTGTCCCAAATAAGTTAAGATCGACATTCGATAACATGAATTTTCATTGATTTAAAAATGACACTCTATAACACTGTGTTGGCGTTCTAATTAAGTAATTAACCCAATTTTGTAAACAAACTTTCATGCTTCAATTTTTATAGCAAGGCTTATTTGAACTCAAAGACACAATCATGAAGGTTCAACTTAAGAACCCATTTGGATTCGCTTTGGGCTTATGACTTATCAGTCAAAAATCATAAGTTAGGATTTTTAACTTTTAATTTTTGATTTATTTTTTTAATTTTACCTTAAAAATAAGTGCTTATAAGCACTTTTATGTATCCGGTTGATTGCTATGCAATCAAATGATACAAATTTGAAAAAAAATTTGTTCATTATTTATGTATCTGGATGATTGCTATGTATCTAGATGACATAAATTTAAAGGGATTTTTAAAAAAAAAATTATATAAGAAAAATAAGGATAGGATAGACTATAATTTGCTTTATGTAAGCTATACACATTGCCCCCCACCACCCACCCACCCCAAATTGTGGCCTATGGGCTCAACCTTTGTTGATAGATTTATTTGGACTTTTTGTCAAAAATGGGAATGAAGGTCTTTTAAAGTTAAAGCTTTACCCAAAGGGGAAAAGGGCTAGCTTGAAAACGTGAAGAAACTTTCTTGGACAACTTGTTAGTAGTTTAGAGTTCCTCTAAAATATTTGCAAATTGCAAAAAGTTTGGTGGATGATCAAAGGCATCCTCGTTCACAAGACTCATTACATTTGTGTGATTATTGATTTAAATTTTCGTGATGTCCAATGAAAATTACATTTAATTAAGTGATATGTGTGTTTTTCATTTTTTTCCTTTTTATGTATGTAGGTATGTGTGTTGTATCCGATAAATCTATATAATCATCAAATGTGAATAATAGACTAATAGTACAAACTTAATATAATACATCAATAATTATGTGGTCCA
This sequence comes from Solanum virginianum, assembly GCA_000787875.1. NCBI lineage: Eukaryota > Viridiplantae > Streptophyta > Magnoliopsida > Solanales > Solanaceae > Solanum > Solanum virginianum. The sequence continues at coordinate 153,088 of DF358497.1, forward strand.
CCGACTAATAATTATGATAAATTTGTGAATATTAACCATTAAAGGAATTAAAATTGCACATTTAGATTACATGTGTTCAGTCAAATATCACAAGGTTCAATATTAAAATATATCAATAACTAAGGGATCAAAAGTGTTATGAAGCCATTGAGAAACTTATTTTTACAAAATTAAACTTTATCTGGAGAGTACGACTTCCTTTGTCATTTCAGCTATCGTTTTAACTCTTTTGATGCCTATTATGAGAAAACAATAAATATAAAGTATAGTTTATTAAGTTATCCTTATTTAATTAAACAAAATATGTATTTTTAACTTCTTTCTTTTTTATGTATGTATGTTGTATCTCATATATAAATCTCTATAACCATCAAATATGGAGTAATAGACAAATAGTACAAACTTAATATAACACATGAGTAATTTTGTGGTCCAACGATCAATGATTATGATAAATTTATGAATATTAACTATCAAAGGGATCGAAATTGCACATTTATATCAATAACTAAGGGATCAAAAGTACTATAAAAACATCGTTTATCCAGAAAGTATAATTTCATTTATCATTTTAACTGTCGTTTTAACTCTTTTCATATCTATTATGAAAAAACGATAAATACAAAGTATAGTTTACTAAGTTACCTTTTTAAAATAAAGCAAACTAATTTTTGCTCTTAGATGTTATACATATTCCTTTTCTAATTCGAATATCAGCTTTCAACTTCCAATCAATAACATGTAAATCTATATGACATATCCACATACATATAAATAACACATTTAGCAAATTAAAATGTATTCTGCCTCGAAAATGTTCCAATATTAAATATATAGTTAAAAGTATTTATTAATTTTAATTTTAAATTTTTTAAATTAAAACAACAGTTAAAATAAAACGAGAAGAAATATTAGTAAAATGAGTTGAGTGTGCATATCTAATGATAAGAGTACATAGATTCTCCACGATTATATTGTAATTAAAAATAAAATTGTGGCAGAAAAAGACCCTTTGGAAATCTATGAAGCAATGTCAATCACCAGTCCCCTCTTCTCATCTTATCTTTCTATTTGGAGATCTCTTACTATCATTTTCCACCAATCATTTTATTTCACTATCTTTTCCTATTTACCCTAAGATATTATTTCGGACATGACATTTTTTTCTTAAATAAAATTAATCATCAAAATAGGAGAAGAAACAAATGACACGTTATACCACTTACAATTTGAATAAATAGAATTAATTTTATAAATATCTCTTCCATTTTATTTTCAAATTCAAATCTCCTGTTCTGTTATATACTTATTTTCCTATATATAAAAAAATAAAAAGAAATAAAATGATATTTATTTGAAGAAAAACAAAAGTATGTGTGTGACGATGATAGGCATCTCCACTTTAGCGTTTCATTGGCTAAAACCAAGATAATGATCCTAATCTTCATTAGTAAAGCACTTCTAAATACTCACTTTTGTTTTTCTAGGTATTTACTTCTTTTAGATTTCTACTTTATTCTTCTCAAAATAATTATTTTAATATTCGTCATATTTTATTTTATGAGAGTTAAATGTATATAAATTTTAATTTATTTTTAAATCTTGAATTATTTTATAATAATATAATTTCATAGATTAGTAAGAGTAATTTTGAAAAGCAAAATATAACAATTAATATGAAATATCGAAAGTGCTAATGTTAGAAATATTAAAACCTCAACTATATTTTAAGTATAACTTATACCAATTTCATAGTGTTAAGAGTTAATTACATTACTTTTCTATTCTTTTTTAAATTACAAAAATCTCTTATAATTCATGAAATTCATGACACATCACCAGACTTCCTGATGTATCACCATATATTCGGATGCATAGCAGAGAGATATATCAGAGAGGTATTCAGATACATAGAGGAGAATATATTCGAGAGGAGATTTACGTATCCGAGAGAGGAGGAATGTATCAGAGAAGGAATGAATATGTTTGAAAGGGAGAGAGGGATGTATCAATGACAGGAGAGTAATGTATTGACGAAGAGATAATAAGACGTGTATTTAGATAATTTTTTCATATTTTTAAGAAACAATATGCGTGATGCATTTTTTCGAACTTTGTAAGTGATATTGATAAATTAAGATTAAAATCCTACGAGGGTTGAAACGGATTGAAAAACAGATGGATTAAATAGAACAAACTAATAAGATTAAAGTAATGATTATAATTTCAATTCACATCTCTTAAAACTATAAAATTGCAATTGCATTGATCACTATGCACTCCCACCCTTTCAACCTTCAACTTTCTCACCACACAAATTCATTCCACTCAAAATAAAATAAAATAAACAAAATTTAAGAAAAAAAAGAAAGAAGAAGAAATGATGAACTCACAACAAAGTTTTCTAACTTGACCTAATTATTAATAAAGTGAGTAAAAAATTATGAAGTTATAAGATTTAAATTCGAAGAAAGGTAGAAATCTTGAAAGGCAAAAAACTCGCCACTTAAAGGGTTTAAGGGTTCAGTTGACAAAGTAATAGGTAAGAGGGTTCAACTGACAAACGAAATTAAGTATAAAAGTCTCGAAGATCATTTCACCAATTAAGTAAGATGCACAAACTAGTCTGAACAACATAATTATTAAAAAAGAAAAAAAAAACACAACTTTGATGGTGGATAGGAGTTAGTGAGTGTGGATAAAACGTGGAATCCACAGCCAATCAGAATTTAGAGAAATCCCCAAAAAGCTTTATTGTCAATACTTGCCCCAACCAAACACAAAATTTACAAATTATTTCCAAGAAAAGAGAATACAGTTGAAAATATAAAATACAAACAGAAAAAAGAATCGAAGGCTCAACCTTTTCCCCTTTGAACGCCACACGCCTTCCACCATTTTTGACCACAGAGCTCCTAAAATCCCCAGTTCATATCTCCTTCCAACATTACTAATTTAGGGTTTGGGTTTTTGGGAGCTCCAATTTCTTGTTGTTGTCGTCAGAAAATGGCTATTCCAACCGCATTTTCTGGGCCCAAGCTCGAGTCTTTATCATCATCGGCGGCGGTGTCTTCTCCTGCGTCAATTGGGTTGTTCTGCAATCCGGGTCGGGTCAGAAGGTTGCCAATTCAAAAGGGTTTGTTCAATTCGGGGATCAGGTGTGAAGTTGCAGCATCTGATGTTTTGGATCAGAGTCAGAGTTCTGGCAATGTGACTTCGTCTTCAAGCCTTACTGCTCTTGAACAGCTCAAGACCTCAGCTGCTGACAGTACGTATTTCATTCGTCCGAGTTTTATTCTCTTTGATATGATTATTATGAGAATTTGGATTTTTTTGAGCTGAGGGTGTACGGGAAACAGCCTTTCTGCTCTTGAACTCCTCTGGGCATGTTGTTGTTGTTTGGTTTCTTTTTGCAGTTTATTGTGTTTTGTTTATTTCTCTGTTTTTACAATATAATTGTTGGTGGATTTCTTTGTTTAATGTTAACTCTGGTGATATGATTCTGTAGCAGCTCAATGTTTCTGTTTGATCAATGAGCTGAATATGTTCTAGCAGCTGCATCCTTCATTAGCTCCGCACTAATCTATCTTATTTTCTGTGATTTGCTTTTTTGTTCGTGGAACAGTTTTTCCTATTGATCAAGTCTTATTCCTTTTGCAATGGTGGAATTGTGGTCTTTTAGTCAATTCTTTGTTTAGTGAGGATTTATCATGCTAGATTTTTATGTTGGTTTTATGTTTAGGCTGGAAGTTGTTTATGCTTATGCTGCTTTCCTGTTGCATGATAGATTGGAACATTATTGTCAAGTGAATACTGCAATAAGAAGTTGGACCTCATGTTTCTTTATATAATGGTTATCAGGCAACTCTCCCTAAGGCTTAGGAAAATGGAAGAAATACTTAGCTTTTGCACTTTTTTGTGTTGGCTGATAGTGTGCGAAGTTGGACCTCATGTTTCTGTTATATAATGATTATCGGGTACTTCTGCCTACCAAGGCCAGTCAAATGGAAGGAATTGACTAGCTTTTTTTTCCCATTGGCTGCTATTGTGCGAGTAGTTGGAATCATGTTTTTGCATCCTGACCGAATATTTGACAGCTTCCTGGCCTATCCTGGTTGCAGATTTGCATGTGGTGCAGTAGTATCAGTCCTTTGAGTTCTTGATGATTTAGCAATATAGACAGTGTGATATCTTCTTGAATTAATACATAATATCATTGTGCTGGTCATAGTTGCAAATATAAGAAAAAGAGTACTCACTATTGCACATGGCAGATGTAATGTATTTCTGCCCTCGTTCAATATTAATCAGTGTACGCACAGTAAGAAGTAATTTTTTAATCTTAATATGCTTCAGGATATACCAAGGAGAGAAGCAGTATCGTTGTCATTGGGCTCAGTATCCACACTACACCTGTTGAAGTACGTGAAAAACTTGCTATTCCTGAAGCTGAGTGGCCGAGAGCCATTGGGGAGCTCTGCAATTTGAATCATATTGAAGAAGCTGCAGTTCTTAGTACCTGTAACAGGATGGAAATCTATGTTGTGGCTCTTTCTCAACATCGTGGCGTTAAAGAGGTTACTGAGTGGATGTCAAAGGTATTTCTTTTCCCTTGAACTTTGTATGTGATTGTGTAGTTTGTTTTTTCTTGATATCCATTGGATGTTCGGGCCAGCTTGCACGTCCTCGACTGATTCCATGGGATACCTGCCACTTCCCACCTACAATAGATACCAAGTAACACTGTCCACCAAGGCTAGGATAGAGGGGAGAAATCACCTAGTGTTTTTGTCTCCGGTGGGATTTGAATGTGATTGTGCAGCTTTATCATCTGCTATCTTTGACTTTGTATGATGATTAGAAAAAGGAAACTGAAATTATACGTTGTCATTTTTTGTTGGTGAGAAGGGGATAATATTATGAGCCCGTACCTCTCATGGTTCTAATAAAACGTAAAGAGTACTTACTGAGTTCTTCCCTTGAATCGATGGATAAGACATAAAAAAGTATTTGGATTCCTCCCTTGGAAAGATGGATGCTTATGTTCTTGCATTATATTTGCAACTGAGGTTCTGCTCACAATCATGAAATTGCATTCTCCGTGACAGGTATAACCATCAATCTGATAAGCAGTTGTCCTTTTCTTTTGCAGACAAGTGGAGTCCCTGTTACAGAGATTTGTAAGCACCGCTTTTTACTGTATAATAATGATGCAACGCAGCACATCTTTGAAGTATCAGCTGGGCTAGACTCCTTGGTCTTAGGGGAAGGTCAAATCCTTGCTCAAGTCAAGCAAGTAGTCAAGGTTGGTCAAGGAGTTACAGGCTTTGGAAGGAACATCAGTGGACTATTCAAGCATGCAATCACAGTTGGAAAGAGGGTTAGAACTGAAACAAACATTGCGGCAGGGGCAGTTTCTGTAAGTTCAGCTGCTGTGGAGTTGGCCCTGATGAAGCTTCCTGAATCCTGCCACTCTACTGCTAGGATGCTAGTAATTGGAGCAGGCAAGATGGGGAAACTTGTGATTAAGCATTTGGTAGCCAAGGGATGCACAAAGGTGGTTGTTGTAAACAGAAGTGAGGATAGAGTGTCTGCCATTCGTGAAGAAATGAAAGATGTTGAGATAATGTACAAGCCCCTCGATGAAATGCTTAAATGTGCTGCTGAAGCTGATGTTATTTTCACAAGCACCGCATCAGAAACCCCACTGTTTATGAAAGAGCATGTTCTGGATCTTCCACCTGTTGGTGCAAATGTTGGAGGTTTAAGGCTTTTCATTGACATCTCAGTTCCTAGGAATGTTGGTGCTTGTGTGAACGAACTAGATAATGCACGTGTATACAATGTAGATGATTTAAAAGAGGTTGTGGCAGCTAATAAGGAGGACCGTCTTCGTAAAGCAATGGAAGCTCAAGCAATTATTTCTGAAGAATCCAAACAATTTGAAGCTTGGAGGGATTCACTGGAGACTGTTCCCACCATCAAGAAACTGAGGGCTTATGCAGAAAGAATAAGGGCTGTTGAACTGGAGAAGTGCATGTCAAAAATGGGCGATGATATGTCAAAGAAGACAAAGAAGGCCGTTGATGATCTTAGTCGTGGTATAGTTAACAAGCTCCTTCATGGTCCCATGCAACACCTAAGATGTGATGGGAGTGATAGCCGCACATTGAGTGAGACCCTTGAGAATATGCATGCTCTAAATAGGATGTTCAGCCTCGAGACAGATATATCTGTATTGGAACAGAAAATCCGAGCTAAAGTGGAGCAAACTCAAAAATAAGGTGAATCTCTCAAGCTTTTTTTCCTTGAGAATTCTCTCAGAGCCTCAACTGAATAAGAGGAAGAATTCCTCAATTGTATTTTCTGTTGGCGCTACTGTAAATTCTCATTGAAATGCATAGACAGAATATGATCCCTTACTGAGATCTTTGCTGTTGATTTAATTTTGTCAAAGACATATGCAAACCTCTGAATGTGGATTCCCCTTGTGTCTTAAGAGTACATTTTGTATGTAGCTGTTCTATCGAGACATTATTACTTGAAGTTATATCCTTGTAACGAATTATTCAGGTGGGAGATCCTTATACTCCTTCCGCAAACAGTTCTAGCCTTGTAAAATATTCACTGATTCATTTACTGTTATGATTACTATGTTGATGTACTGATTTCATTCAACTTGTTTTCGCTTTTTACATTGGGATCCTGCAAAGTAATTGTCAGGTGCAGCAACGTTGATCACTGGAACGCTGCTCTGTTCTCTTCCACATAACAGAATTCATTCTAACAAGATATGTTCTGTGAGACAGCTTAGTCTCACATTACGTTTCGTCTACTTTATTCGCCTCAGATATTAAAGTAGTTGGTACAACTGATGATAACCTAATGATTTTGCAAAGCAGGTAGAATATAACAGGGTCAACTAGGTTTTGGTGTACCAAAACTAGGGAAGAATTAGAACTTGTCAAATTTGTTAGCTAGTAACTATCTGTACCTTGCATATCAAACCTGCACAACTAAACTTCCTGGAGAATGGGGTCCTGTTGAGTCCCATGTCTTTAGGGGTGGGGTGGTCTTTGTTTATGGTCATAGTATCCTAACTTCACGAGTCAGCTTTTGAGTTTGAGTTAGGCCCAAGGTTCCTCCTTTTATACACTACACTGAGCTCTTATAAACCTTGTGGTTCACTATCTGAGAAAACTTCCTAAACATATAAAGATCACATTTTTCTCATTCTCTAAATATAGTAGGCATTTGAATGATATTTGGTTGAAATTGAATGAAAAAGTACTTATGGTTAAACTTAAAGAGAGATGGGCTGTCAAGAACGTAGAAGAGGTAGGATGGGCAGTTAGTCAGATCTAATATGGATCGCACACGAACGGTAATTGGAGTCAAAGAAAGAGTATTTGAAAGAGTTATATACCTGCATGAATTTCACTTATAGAAAGAAAAAAAGTTGAGGATATGTAAATATTAACCATTATATCACTCTAATTATATAGATAATGAAGTTCAGCATCTACAAATACTCATGTTGAAAACAGTTGCAACAGGGCGGAGCTAGATTATAAGAAGCTGGTTCGAAAGAATCCAGTAATTTGGGTTCTAACCTTGATATAGAACCAAGTAACTCAAAAAAATTGTAAAAATCGAACTCATAAGCTTTAAATGTTAGCTCTGACGCTTTGCAAAGTGTATGAAAAGGATAGCTGCCAAGCCATGAATAAGAGAGAACACACAATTCAAAGACATCATCAGTTCCAAAGTCATCAATAATAAACCTCACCCACCCCACTCTTCTGCCAACACATTAATTTGTCTGTTCATTTAAGTTCTGTTCTTTTTCTAGTTTGTGTAATAATCATCCCTTAATATCTCTTTGTATAATACTTGTATCATGTATATCATGCTTCTTGCTCTATCAAGTTCATAAACATTAAATAGATCCTAGTTAAACACACAAGCAGGGCAGAGCGACATCAATCCAAGGGTGGTCAGATAAACATCCTTTGTCGGAAAACTTTTTCGAATATATAGGTTAAATATAGGTATTTTAATATATATATCAATTATTGAACACCGTTGATACAAAAATCACCCATCTATGTTTTAAAAGTATGAATACCCTTGACAAAAATATTAATTCCGCCACTGCCCACAGGCAAGTGTAGATGGGCATAAAGTTGTATGCAACTTTATGTATAAGTCAAAAGCTTCAGTTTTATTTGACCAGAACATTTGTGAAACATATGAGAAATGACACAGTTAATACCATAAAAAGCTAGAAAAAATAATAAAATACCAATGTGTTATCTTCTTTAATCCTATTTTTGTGCAAAAAATGAAGCATAGGAAAAGCTTTCATGTGTGTGAAGGATCAAGTAAAATATTGACAAGACAGTTAACAATTGAAAATTTTTCATTTATTGCTCTATGTAAACTATTTGCTAGAAAAACAATTACTATGTTTACTTGGTCATATATGCTAGGTGAAACTTTAAGTTTAAGATTGCACTTGGAGCAAGAGTGGATCAAAAGTTCAATATCACCCATTTTTCAAGGATCGTTAAGTGTCAATTTCTGAGCCTTCACAATCATGAAGCAAAAATATCACACTCAAAATTCAGATCGCGGATCTTAAACAAACTTTTTACTCACATGGAAACTACCCTTCCCTTTAGATCAAGCATCAACTAGGGTGGACTTGTGTGGAAAACTAGTGAAGAATGTGGTCCCAATTAAATCACAAGAATGCATTTGCCAATGAGCCATATTTATAAAGGCTCTTTTGATTTATCCATTGTCATTCTTTGCATGCATCAATTATTGGTGAAAACTTTGGTAAAAATGTGGTATCATAGAACTTTGAGATTTTAGGTCATTTATATTCTTTGTCCAATTCACTGTTTTGCACTTTGGACATTCAACTTAGGGGTCTTAATGTTGTCCTGTTTGGTGCTCTCCGTTTCAATTCATTTTTTTTATTTTTGATCTGACACAAAATTTGAAAAAAAAAATTTGAATTTTTTGGTGTTCACTGATGATACGTAGAATATATTGAAATGCCTATTAAAGAATTACCATAAAAGAAAAAGAAACATATTTTTTTAAAAAAATGATTCAAAAAGAAATTTAAGACTAAATTGAGATATGGAAGGAGCATTAGGTAAAAAAAAAGGGGGGGGGGGGTTCATTTTTTTGGTATAGTGATAGGCTGATAATGCAGTAGTAATGCATAGGAAAATTTTGGTTAGGGTAAGCTTCAAACTCAGTGACATTTTCTTTTTTATCTTTTTATGCAAATGTACCACCTTAGCTAGTTGTTAAAAGTACAATTATTTGTTTCAAGTATTATTCCTTAAAATTATTGTTATGCCACCTACTGATAGATGTACATTTATATTAGTTTTTAAATTGAATTCCTTGAATATTCAATTATTGTGATGCTATGAAGGTTAGTAAACAAGTACAATTAGGACTACTATCAAAAATTAATATTTTTCACCAAAACATGTTCACGAGCGAAAAGAGAAATTGATATTGTTTTTACTAGGAAATTTTCTAGTATTTCAGTAAGAATTTGCTTTTCATCATGCGTTATTCGAATAAGCTGATTCGATTAAAAATTACTAAAGAAATCATATTTTATTAAAGAATTTTCTCGGGAGTGTGTAAGATGATCTTAGGTTCTTATAATACTTTAACTCATTTTTATCTCTTTTGTTCAATTATGACTAGCATTCACAAAATAATCTATAGTAGTTGTTTCTAGCTATAATCATTGGTACTATGTAAACTAAATTGAGAGGTACCTAGTGATTTTTTTAAAAAAAGAATTAGACTAGAAACACTTAAAGGAAAAGGAAGATAAGGATAATTAAAGAATAGGTTCAATCATATTATAATTTCACAAACTTTAGGATAAACCTAGATCTATCTAGTACTAATAATAAAAGTTTAACCTACTTTCTCATCTTTATTGTTACACAATAACTGAAACTCAAGCAATCATACCTATCACTTGTGCAAAATTTTAAACCATACTTTTTAAGACATCTTGGGCGTGATTGTTCTTTAAAAAATATATATATAGTAAATAATTTTTTATTCAGGAGAAATTGTTAAAATTCTATGAAAAAATCCTCGGGAATATAGGGTTTAAAAACTCAAAATTAAGTTTTTACGATAAAAAATAAATAACTTTCACAAATATCCACCATCTTGAAGTTTAAAAACCACAAGGAAAATTTTAAAAAATTGTCTTGGAGTTTCAATAGTAAGATTTAGAATTTCATAATAATGACCATTTTATAAACATAGGATTGAAAGTGGCTAAGCGCTTTTCTACCCAAAAAAACATTGTATCTAATTATGATAAATCACATAGTGTAAAGAGTTGATTACCATTTTTTCTATTCTTTTTCAATTTACAGAAATCTCTTATAAAATGTCAATATATGTACATCAATTCATTAATTCAAATATATTAATTCAGTCCCTGATACAAAAATTAGGATTTTAAAGTATCAGCAGGTAACATATGAATATAGAAATAACTTAAGAATAAAAAATTATGTATTCGGATTACTAAATGAATGTATTATTGAATTAATGTATCCAGATGAAAAGAAGAAATTTTTGAAATTTTTGAGAATGGACGAAAATAATAGAAAATATAATAAATAAAGGAGCGTAATTAAGTAATTTTCCATCTAGTACTCAAGCTTATAATTAGCTTTGATTAATTCATATTCACGATTTGTTGAGCCCACTAAAGCGGAAAATATTTCCTATCATAAGCTTCTTTGCTCCAAAAACTTTGACATAACCCTTTTTTTTGTTTATCATCCAATGGTCGGAGTCCATGGAACCGTGATTAAATCTGGATCGCGCACTGCAGAGCCCATTTGAAAGTGGCGCTCTAGCAGCATTTTTTCCATTTCCAGAGCTCGAACCTGAAACCTCTGATTAAGGATAAAACACTTTCACCAGAGCATCACAACCCCATATTGGTGACATAACCCTTATAACATATTAAAACATCAAGAAAACTGCCTCATTGACATATCCACCAAGGAATCAAATAATATTTTATCAATTTCATGTAGAACAAAACATAGAAGAGATTGAAAAGAAGTTTGGGAAATGGAATTTTTCGATTTTGAAGACTTTGGCCCCCTTTTGAGCCTATATATTTGACGTCACATTGTCACTTTGTGTTTGCAGTTAGTAGTAGTAAATTGGGAAGCATCTTTTATGTCTACCTCTTCTTGGACAAGAAAAAATAAATTAGATAGGCCCTTCATCTTTTATCTCAAATTTTTGAATGAGAAAATAGTCACGTTAGTCATATGTTTTAGTAAAATATGACTTTGATATGATGAATTGCTAGTCTAAGATGTGGAACTTTGTCAGCCTATCATCTAATATCTAACAATAAATAAATATACATGGAATATAATTTTACAAGTGAAATTTGAGAAGGACGATGTGTACATAAATTTTATCCTTATGCATTTGGGAAGTTGATATGTTGTTTCTAATAGACACTCGACTTAAGTAAAAGCATTATAAAGCAGTTTAGAAAAATATAACTAGTGATGGCTTACAATGAAAAATTATACCCGATGTAACCTTAACTTAAAAGTGTGGATGTGTAGGATGAAAAATAAAAGAAAAAATTACGTAAGAAGGCAAACATGTGATGTATATGTACTTACTATACACAATTATAATCTAAAAGAATTACTATTCATAGATATAATTAGAATTTTATAGCAGATTTCTCTTTCCTCTCTTCCTTTCTCGCCCCTCTCCTGTTTTGTAGGCACTTTTGCTGGCCTCTCGTGTCCTCTCTCTATGCCCTATGTCGCCCACCTCTTTTCTCTCTTTGCAATAAAAATACAAATGGTATAATATTCAACCATATAATACAAATAATATAACTACGAATGGTAAAAAATATATATATATGGTAATACATAAATATAATACACAAGACAATAAATAAATACAAATATAATTTATTATGAATTACAACAGTATTGCAATTGTATTCATCGTAACAATTGTTTTTGGATACAAATTATATTTGTAAATATACTTGGTACAATTGATTTGAACCAGCAAATTGAATTGAATAGTGTTTGACACCATTGTATTTATTGATACAAATCAATTATATTCGTGAGGCAATTATTCATCAAATATACAAATTAATTATATCTCTCTCGCCTCTCTCCTCCCTCTTTCGGCTTTCTCACCTCTCGCCTCCCACCTCCTTAAAGTAGTTAGTATTTTATACAAATCAATTGTATTCGTCATATAATAAATGATCAGATATATAAATAAAATGTGTTTCTCTCTCCTTAGATCCCCTTGCCTCTTATCTTCCTTTCTAGTCTTGTTTGTCTCTCTTCTCGATCTAATAGCTAATTTTTTATACAAATTAATTGTATCAAGTATATTTGTAATATAATTACCAATCAGATCTATAAATCAATTGTTTCTCTTTTAGGTCTTGTTTATCTTTCTCCTCTTTTTAAAGGCAAACTATAATTAAGCAAATTATAACTAACAAGAATTTGCATTGACAAATAATACTGAAAGATAAAGGAAGATGAATGAAAATTAAATATTCCAATTGAGAATTGCATTTACATAGTCCTCTAACGTTGTTCAATACAAAAGGCAAAAGCAAATCTCTTTAAAGTAAGTTTCAGTCGAATAATAATAATTTTAAAAAAAAAAAAACTACTGAATACTAGACAAAAGCTATGGCCCAGTAAATCAATCAATCCCAAGTGGGCCTCTACTCCAGAGAGTCAGACTCTGCAGAAAGGGCCGGACCGTCCGGATCAACAGTCACTGTTATATGCATGGCCCATTGGGCCGATTCTTCAGTAGTTGCCTTCCTTTAAAACCTAACCAATTTATTACAAAATATAAATTATTTAAAATCTAGCATTTTCGAAGCCGTGCAAATCACTGACTCTATTCATCGACTTCTTCATCATAGCCACTTTAGCTAGCTTCTCAGCTGCTCTCCAAGCCGATGTAGGCGTTAGCGGCTCCCCATTTTCATCTAAGAACAAATTCATTTCCCTCTCGTTCATTCTCTGCCGTTGGATCATTTTTTGCTGCTCTATCTGTTGTTGATATTGTTTCCTCCATTGCACTTCCGTCAGCTCGGCTTCTAAGCCTCTAACATACTCGTCCACGAAAGCCGATCCGGATTGTATCAACAATGCTCGAGCCGATGACAATAAATGCATGGCGCTAGATAGCTCGTTATGCTCGATTAATCTCCTAGACTCTGCAATCGCCCTTGTAGTTATAAAAAGATTCCTGAGTCGTTCGATCTTCGGGATGGAAGATCGAACGGCTTGAGGCACCTTCAATTTTTTTTACTTTTCGGGATGGAAGATCGAACGGCTTGAGGCCTTGGAACCAATAAAGAATGTTCACGTCCGTAGATTGCTTCTTGTGTTGCGGGGTCTTTGTAACAACATCTAACGGATAACACATGGTGTGACCCGTTAGACATTGATGGGATTTTTACTTCTATTAGTAATTCCCTTACTTCCTCGGCGTAAAGATCGCCGAGCCGAACACAAGTCGAGCCGAGTACAGCTGGCCGACCATTGTAAGAATAAACCGCTGCGACCTCAGCCGGGTCCGAACCGGAGGAGAAATCCAACTGGATTTTCAGATCTTGAACCACCACACTCAATAAACCGCCAACGCATTTCGAGAATGCGTCTTCCTCAGCCGGCTCATGCCTGAAGCCGAAGCCGGATTTTTTCCCGAACCCGGAGGAATGGACCGGAATTTCTATATGACCAAAGCGGGTGGAAGACAAGTGGGTGGATTCCGATCGCCGATTGTGAGTGTTACTTCCCTGGATCTTCTCATCCTGACCGTCGGATAAAAGCATAATGCTAGCAACTGGATTTCTCTCACGCCTGTCTTCAAGCACCTTAGCTGCTTTTCTCAAAGCTTCACCTACACAAGTCCCTTGGCTACAAACGAGCCGATCAATAATGCGCCGAGCCGAGCGTTGGCCTTGTGGAGTCATTCTTCTCAGAGGAAGCAATCGTTTTGGTGTAGCAGAGAAAGCCACAATTGAAAGCCGATCAACAGAGCCGAGAGATGAAATAACCAATCTCATGGCTCGTTTCAACATTTGAATCTTTGCTCCACTCATACTTCCGCTCACATCCAAAACAGTAACCAAATCAATCGGGGCTCGTCGGGCCGGGTCAAGAAAATGACCCGAACCGGACCCGGAATTCGAATTCCCCGCCGGAGGTGACGGCGGAGGTGGTGGAGCTTTGACTTTTAGAACAACAGCGTATGTCTCATGAGTTCTTCCGACGGAAACAATGGCAGCTTCAGGCATTAAGCTGACTTCAACACTTCTGTTATCTCTCTGGTAGGCAAATGCTTCATCGCTTGAAATGGGGTTAACGAAAAACCCACGAAATTCTTCGATTTCTTCTTCTTCATCACCCTGTTCCTCATTTGCCTCCGGTATTGGAACAAATTTAGCTCCACCAGTAGGAGTAAAAAGGGGCTCATCATCATTATAACCTTTGTAATCACACTGCTCTGGTTTATAGTAAGTTTTCACATTTGGTAATGGCTTTTCTTGTTTTTTGGTTGGGGTATTGGGATACGATGATTCTTTTTCTTCTGTTTTTTGGGTTTTTTGATCTTCTTGTTGTTGAAGTCTGTGAATGGCTAAAAGGGGTACATCTTTCCATGTGGAATTACAAACAGGACAAATCAAATTGCCCTGTTTTTTAACATGAGAAGCAATGCAAGGGAAATGGAAAGTATGTGAACATTCTGCTGTGTATATAGCAATTCCTTGCCCAGATTTCACACTCTGTGTACAAACTCCACAGCTATGCTGCAAATAGTTAAAACACAAAAAGATCAGATTTTTAACCAAGAATTGATAAAGGGGTTGATTTAAAATTTGCCTTCTTGAATTATTTTTTTCGACAAAAAAGCGACTTTGCGAGATAATACCTATTACAACAACAATAACATATCTAGTGAAATCAAGTGGAATTTGGGAGTGTAAAATGTATACCGACCTTACTATTATCTCATACAAGTAGAGACGCTATTTCGCGGGAACATTCTCTCAAAAACTATTAACAAAAAAAATAACATAGAAATGATATAAAAAAATGCATAAAAGAGTTAAATTTTCTTACTTTGGAGAGACGGAGGGTGTTCTTGAGGATGGAAAAGGGGGATCTTGGAGAAGAAGGATTGGAACCAGGAAGAGTTTTTGGGCTTTTAGTGTTGGATTTTGGTGTTGTTTTGCAATGGAGTTTAGGACTAATTAGACTGTTAATGTCATTAGAAGAAGCTTTGTTATTGGTTTTGCAACGTAAACGAGGAGTAGAAGGATTGCTACTAGATAAAAAACCAAGCTTTGCACAGCTTCTTGGACTAGGACTTGGACTTGGGATTTGTTGTCCACCATTGTTAACTTGTTGTGAATCTTGTGCATGCTTATCCACAAAGTGGGGTTCTCTATCTCTTGGGATTGTTGTGCAAAAAGCTCTCCTCCATCCTGTCCCCATAACAATGTTTCCAAAATTCAAGATTCAAGAAACTTTGATGGATCTGAAGAAGTTGACAAAGAAAGAAGAAGAAACAAGGGAAGAAAGTAGAGGTGGAATTGAGGATATAGAAATCTCAGCTCAGACTTATAGTCAGAGCCTTTTTTTTCCTTCTCTGAATTTAATTTTTGCTTCTATTAGAACCAAAAAGATAGCTGCATCTATAAAGTGCTTAAGATCTGTTTCTTCTTTTCTATAGTACTCTCTGTCTTGTGTCATATGGGGGAGTTTTGAGTAGTCTTGTTTATTGAATATATATACACAAGTAATTCCTAGGGATATGGTTAATTATTTTCCCAAAATTACCTTGTGCTTGCTTGGTTTTGGTATCTAGCCATGAAAATAATAATAATTCGTCTCATATTATATGTACATATTTTTATAAATATTTATCTTATATTATATGGACACTTACAAAATTAGGATAAAATTAATTATGTTTTTTTTAACTTTACCTTACCATTAATTAGTGTATTAATAATTTTTTTCTAATTTAATTTTATGTACATTGATATAAACAAAAGATAAAATGATAAAATTAGCTAATGCATTAATAGTTTTTTAATAAAAAAAAGTTCTCATATAATATGAGACTGGAGGAAATCCTAATAATATACACCAAAGAAAATAAACTTTTTTTCCTTTTTTATTTTAGCTTTGTTTCCGAAAAGAATTGCATATCCCCATTTATGTTTATTCCTATTTAACACTTTATTGTAACTAGGGGTGGCAGCGGATTGGTATAGACATCATCGGACCTGGTATTTATCGGGATTAAACTGGTACCGATAAATATCGCGCCAAAAAATCAACAGAATCGATATCGGAAGTATCAAAAAAAATTGGCGATACCATCCCGGATCGGTACCAACCGACAATTTACGGATCAGACCAGATTGGACCGGACCGAAGTTTTCATTTTTTTTTTAATTTTAAATTAAGTTTATAAGTTTAAAACTTTAAATTAAGTTTATTATTATAAGTTTAAATTAAAGTTTATATTATAAGTTTATATATTAAGTTTATATTATAATTTATAACTTATAAGTTTATATTAAATTTATATTTAAGTTTATATAAATTTTTTAAAGTTTATATAAACCTATAAATTTATTACATTACTAAAAAAGTTATAGTGTTATACAGATATTAGAAGAAAACCTAATTTACGCAGATACCTTCTAGGAAGGGTTCTGTTTCAATTAGGCCTTGTTTATTACATATTTACAATTTTCAAACTAATATCTTATACCATGCTATTTCGCGGAAGGGTTCTGTTTCAATTAGGCCTTGTTTATTACATATTTACAATTTTCAAACTAATATCTTATACCATCTTCAAAATTTTTCCTAAGTTGTTCTAACATTTCTTGTGTTACATTGTTTGGAATCTAAACTTGACCTTGTTCTTCCATAAAATCGATGTCGTCTTCACTTGATTCTGATAAAATATTATCTACATCGTTTTCAAATTGAGATGGCAGATTTGGACGTCCTAAATTTCTCCGCTCCGCATTTATCCAATCTCTAAATAAAATTGATATTTCCAAGCTGTCTGCTACTAGTGATTGTCGAAAGTCCCCAAGTTGAAATGCTGTCGCGCTAAAAACGCCTTCCGAAGTCACGGACGATGCTTGATTAGCTAGATTATCATGAACTACCCGTTCAAGTCTTGGAAAAGATTTGCTTTGATTTCTCCACCAGTTCAAAAGTTGAGATTTTTCATGTGCATCTTTAATACTTTCCTTAGCCTGGTTAAGATATTCATCAAAATTATTATGATCGTTAGTAGTAAAAACCAAGATTATATTCTACCAGGTTTTCAATAGCATCATCGTATTTACACCTCTGTGGGTCAGGTTGCTGAAGTTGTACATCATTAAAAGTAGAAACATATAAATCATATAATTTTTTAGCCTCTGCTCTAACGCTACGTCTAACATAAAACATATTATGTGCAAGATGTTGTCCATCGTCTAAAATTTCTAAATTTCTATATATAGTTTCTACCATTCTACATACACCAACTTCTTTGTAAGACGGATTAAATAAACATGCAGTTAAATAAATTTGAGAAATTGAAAAAATTTAAAATTTTTCAATCATTTTTTTAACAGGTTGTTCAAATTTTGGATTATCTTTAAAGTTAGCAAATAAACAGTTAAAAACATAAATATTTGGTAAAACGAAACTAATAGTAGGATAATAAAGACCCGAAATTTTTTTAGTAGCTAAGTAAGCAAATTATATTCAATACAACTATTTTCAAATTATTTTCATCTAGCCTTAACCTGACATTTAAAAATAAAATGACATGTTGATTCAACTTTGATACAACAATTATCAAATAAAGAAATACTATCTCTAACCATTAAATTATATATATGTGCAACACACCTTATATGAAAACCATCTTCATAAAGAGGAGTAAGAATAGGTTGTAAATAATCAACAACATTTTTATTACTAGAAATATTATCTAAAGTTACACTGCTTATTTTACTAGATAAGCCATAAAATTGTAAGACTTCAAGAATAGTTTGAGCAATATAAGAACCAATTTTCTACATTTCACAAGATTTATAACTTGTAATTCGTTTTTGCGAAAATCAATTATCATCAATCCAATGTGTAGTATTGTAAAGTAATCATTACCATTTATATTGCGAATTAGAGAGTAGAATATAATAATCATAATTGAGATGAAGAATAATAGAGATGAAGAATATAATTGAGAATTGAGTTTGACAATTGAGATTTGAGAGAAAGATTGAGAGAATTTGAATTGAATATTTGTATGAAAAAATATTTTGATTAAGAGGGATATATATAGGAATTAGAGAGTAAGAAATTAATTTAAAAAATAAAAAAAAATAAAAGTGCCGTTGAAAACGCCTCAATTCTGCAAATGTTGATTGTTGACCGTCGGGGTGGGCCCCACTCACCCAACAGTCCAATCAAGAAATTTAAAAAAAAATTAATTTTTTAATTTTGAACCAGTAAATCAGACCGACA
>DF358496.1:4269-37217 GCA_000787875.1 Solanum virginianum
ACAACCTTTATAACACATAAAACAAGATCAAATCTTACCTTTTCTCTTCAATTCCACAATAGGCTAGGGTTTCCAAAGGTGAAAAATAAAGGGTTGATCACTCCAATGACACCTTCATGCTACTTAGGGGCCTCAATATAGTAGGTTTAAATCAATAAATAATTTTTGGAGTGGCTAGAAATGATCTTAAAATTATTTTTTTTGTCTCCTTGGCCGAGAGCCTCTTGGAGGTTTTCAACTTTGCTTATTTTTTTCCCTAAGTGTTTGATGAAAAGGGAATAAAGTGGTCATTTTTATGTTAGAGCAAGACTTAGTCAAGTGTTCATGGCCCACTCCATGTGTTGTTCCAATTAAAAGTTGACACAAAATTATGTGGGCACCTCTTTAATGCCACACGGCCAAGGGCCAAATAATTCATGATTTCCAACTTCTAATTAATTCTAATTTTGGTCCCAAATTTTTCTAATTGTTCCAATGCATGAAATACGGGTTCTAACAAGGATCTCTTTTAATGGCCACACAACCATCCAAATCTTTTTTTAATTTTTCAATTTTCTCATATGCAATCAAATCCAATGGTACAAATCCAGTAAGATACTTCACCTCTCTCTCATGGGCTATAGGCACTAACCATGGATAAACAATCTACATATATGAAGAAAAATTAAAACATGATTGGATAAAATAAATTCAACAACAATATTTAGCAATTATTGAAATATTTGCAACCACTGCTGCAATCAACTGCAGCTTCTATAGTATATTTCAGCAGTTGAATTCAACAACTGCAACAATTGTTGAAAATAAAGCAAATTGTCATAGTGTATTTCAGCAGTCAGCTAGCATTTGTTGAGAGGTTGTTGTACAAACAACATCTTCTATAAACAACTGCAGCAGCCAACTAAAATAATTAGTGAATTGATGAGGCTTACTGATTCTTCAGGGGTGTGGGGGGCGGGTTAAACAACTCATTAACATTGACAGAAAGATCATTGATTGCTAATAGCCATCTAATAAGTCATGACAAGGTTGTTGCAGCAGGAACCACCTTTAATTTTTTTTGGAGATGGGAAATGGCCTCAAATGCCCAACACTACATAAGATAATGACATAGATAGAAATATGATCAAAATTATGAAAGAATAGACCCAATATTTCTTTTAAAGAAGATAAAATATACCATGAATGCCCATGGAAAACCATAAAGATTAGTGGTCTTCCCATCTTCTCCTTTGTCCATAACCTTCAACAGGTACTCAACTGTCAACTCATCGCATTCACGACCTCATGCACTACCACAAAAGGCCCTTCTCCTAGCTGAAAGCCATACCATTGTCAGCTATGGTCTTTGTGTTTAGATCTTTCTCCAAAAGAATATAATGAACAAAATAAATCAAGCACAGAGATTTTTTGACATCTTGCAAAATTGAATTCGATAGGAGAAGCTCCATCAGTTCATCCTTCTTAAAGGTTTTTTCTACCGTCTCAAAAATTTCTTATTGTCTTTTCTTAACCTTCTTAGATGATTTTATAGAATCATTACCTTTTGAGATATGACAATTCAAACCAGTCATAATGGCAAATTCATTCATGCCAAAATGGACAGACATGCCACAATAATTTATCCCAATTTCTTGTGTACGCTCACTCAAAATTCGACAATGGAGAAGTTCGTACACCAATTTCATTTGGAACTATGGTATCTTCTCTGGTATATCCAAATAGCTGGCAAATATCGTAGTTCTAAAATATTCTTCCAAGATCTGTGATTTTAGCATTGCTCTGAAGTACTAAAATTTTTTGCACTGGACTTTATGATAATAGAACCAGTAAGATGTGGATATTTATCCATCATGGTCTCAAAGCTGTAATCGAGATATCTGACAATCTTAATTGCCTCATCACCTGAAGATCTAGCTAGAAGGACTCAACAGAATCAGAATCAGCCATCTCCTGTTGAACAGATTGATCATGTCTGTGTTTACTTCTTTGTTCAAAATCAAATCTTTCATTATCATCATTATCATTCTGTGCATCATCTACATTATTACCATCATTTTGTGAAGAAATATCTTTTTCACTTATCCTCCTCTACTTTCTTCCATATTATCTCTTCTTTCTCCTTCTTCTGTAGCATCTCCTCCTCTTTCTTCCACACTATCTCCTCCCTCTCTTTCTTTCACATTATCTCCTCCTCCTTCTTCATACATCATCATCTCCTCCTTTTTCTTCTTCTTCTTGACATCCTGTCTCTGTGTTTTCTTGACTTTTCGATGTTATTTCACTTTCAAAAATAATACTAGGATGTTCAGCAAGTGCTGATAATTTGTTGGTACTATTTTTTTTGAAGGCTTCTTCTGTTTCTTTTTGTCTCTGTGTCTTAACTCTCTGTCTTCTAGATCTTCAAGCTGTTGGGCCTACGGTAACAGGGACATCTCCATCTCTATCTACTGGGGCTTCTGTAGCTGTCATTCTTTTTTTGGGGGCCATTTATCTATATCACATGATATAAAATAAGAAGCCATCAATTACATTCAAAATAAATAGAAAAAAACAAATTGAAGCAGATGATCAAATAAGTAAATAAAATAATTTTCTTAAAAAAACAATACACTGAGTTGCTAAAGCAACATCAACAATTGTTAACACATTTTATTGTTGATGTAGTTTTAACAGTTATTGTTCAGTAATTATTTTAACAATTGTTAAACCAGTTCTAACAATTGTTGTGCCAATTACTGCACAAGTTTTAACAATTGTTAAACCAGTTTTAACAATTATTGTACCAATTAATGCACTAGTTTTAACAATTGTTGAGCCAGTTTTAACAATTGTTGAACCAATTACTCCACCAGTTTAACAATTGTTGTACCAATTACTCCACTAGTTTCAACAATTTTGAACCAGTTTTAACTGTTATTGTACCAATTACTGCACTAGTTTCAAAATAACTTCAACGACATATGTGCAATTCAATCACATATGTGCCTAAGTTCAGCAACAATAATGCATTTTTTAAGCACAACAATCCAACCATTAAGAAGCGACCAAAACAATAACAACAACAAACACACATATTTGTTGTTTACAAAAACAAAATATGTAAGAACCTATAAACCATACCAAGGCAACAAAATAACTAAATATGTAAAAATTCATAACAATATATCATACCAGGGCAACAAAATAATAAATTTTGTAAAAATTCATAATAATACCATATCAGGGGAACAAGTACTTTGTTGGAGTGTTTGTTAGGACATGCAAAAATAAAATATATCATCCTCTTTTATTTTTTAACCTATATCACTATTTTTACTTCAACAAAAACATAAAACCTTAACATCCATGCTTTCTTTTTTTTTTAAACTTAAAACAAAAATTTCATTTCAAAAATGCTGGCCAAAAACCCTAAGGAAATGAAAAAAGAATTTTATTTTTTATCATTTACTAAGAAGATGACGAAGAGGGTGAATCGACAAGAAAAAATAAATTTATTGTAAGTTACCTTCGAGTTACTGTAGAGTTGCTGTGGAGCTGCGTCGTTATTTGAGAGAAATTTTGAAAAGAGAATGTTGTTGAAGAAGTTGAAGTAAAAAGTAACTGACAATGTGCAGTTGAAATAATTTTATCTTTTTCAAATTTACCCAATTTTGAAATGACCTTTTTACCCCTCCTTTTCTGCTATGTTGTATTTATTAAAAGTTTAAGAAATTTTAAAAATTATACTTCAACCCCAATTTAACTTAATCCTTGATTAATAAAAGATTTGACTTGGCCTTGGTGAAGTTGTCGCCTTTTTTAATTGAAAACTTTTTTGTCACCCCTCTCTCAAATTTCTCATGTGTTTTACTAGATATTTTCTATTATCAGAAATAGTAGAGAAAAGAAAGCAAAAATGTCTAGCTTCAAGATGAACAATTCTACAATTACGATTTATGTGGTGTGCTATTGGATTATTGCTGCTTTTGGTGGACTAATGTTTGGTTATGATATTGGTATTTCAGGTGGAGTTTCTGGTATAGATTCTTGGTCAAATTTTTCACACATGTTTATGAAAGAAAGTTACATGCCAAAGAAAATAACTATTGCAAAAAAGATAGTCAGCTTCTCCAACTCTTCACTTCATCATTGTACTTATCGGCTTTTGTTGCGAGTTTTTTCGCTTCAAAAGCCGCTACTAAATTAGGGAGAAGGCCTATTATTTTCATGGCGTCCATATTTTTCATTGTTGGAGCTGCCTTGAGTCCTACTGCAATGAATTTTTTTTGGTGTTGGTGTTGGATTCGGAAACGAGACTGTTCCTTTGTTTCTAACTAAAGTTGCACCAGTCCAACATAGAGCAGCTGTGAATATTATGTTCCAATTGTTTGTGACAATAGGAATATTCATTGCTAATCTTCTTAACTATGGAACTTCAATGATACATCCCAATGGTTAGAGAATATGGTTTGGATTTGCAGGTATTCCTGCTGCGATTCTGTTTATTGGTAGTTTTGTGATCACTGACACCCCTACGAGTCTCATTGAGTGTGGCAATGAGGAGCATGGAAAGGCCGCGCTCATGAAGATTAGGGGTGTCAATGATGTTGAGGCTGAGTACAAAGAAATTGTGGCAGCGTGTGAACAAGCCAAGCAAGTTAAGCATTCGATCAAAAACTTAGGGAAGGCTACCTAGCATTCCACCACTTATGATTGATATATTCTTGCAAATCTTTCAGCATTCACTGGAATAAATGCTATTATGTTTTACGCGCCTATCCAGTTTCAGACTATGGGTTTCAAGGCCAATGTCTCACTTCTGTCCTCTGTCATTACTGGAATCATTAATGTTGGCATCACATTCATCTCGATCTACCTTGTTGACAAGGTTGGAAGGAGAAAATTGCTCCTCCAAGCTTGTTGCCAAATGTTGGTTTCTCAATTAGCAATCGGACGAATTTTGGCAATAAATTTATCGGAGACAGGAACATTGAAGAGGACACTTGCATCAGTGGTGGTGTTTCTGGTGTGTACGTATGTCATGTCATTTGCGTGGTCATGGGGACCTCTTGGTTGGTTGATTCCGAATGAGACATTCCCATTGGAAACAAGGACAACTGGTTTTGCATTCGCTGCTGGCACAAATATGATCTTCACTTCTCTCATTGCACAAGTTTTCTTGACTATGCTTTGCAAAATGCAAGCCTACATTTTCTTCTTTTTCTCCGTTTGGATCATTGTCATGGGGATTTTCGTCATCTTCTTGTTGCCTAAAATGAAGGGAGTACCAATTGATTCCATGGTCGAAAGAGTCTGGATGTAGCACCCTATTTGGAAGAGACTCTTCTAAAATGCATTAGTTTTTATTAAGTATTTTTTTTATCAAAGTTTTACTTTTGTTTGTAAGTTAAGTTTTTTATCATATGGATTAGAATGTCAGTTTTTTTGTCATCAAAAGTACTTTGTTAGTTTCATATTTGTTGGTTTGTAGCTGCATTTTTTGCCTTCTTTTTGCTTCATTAATGTTCATATCATTCAAATACTTATAAAATGCTCATCATAAACATTGCAACGTGAAGTTTGACTCTCAAAATCCAAACTAGTCAAAAACATGGAATCTTAGGACAGGAAAATGTTGGGAAAAACAGACCGAATAAAGCAAGAACACAACTAATAATTTGAGAAAATAAAGATAAAGAATAATAGAACACACAGATTTACATGGAAAACCCCTAAACAAATTAGGGTAAAAACCACGGGCAAGGACAGAAGAATTTCACTATGAAAAAATAATAGGAATTACAAACTCTCAAATTATAAAGGAGAAAACAATGACAATTCTCTCTTTATATTTGGAGCAACTAATCTCTCTATATTTTTCTCTAACTCTCTCAATATATTTTTCCTCTCTAGTTTGGATTCATTTTCTCTCCTTTAATGAATGATCTTTAAAGGATCAAACTACTCCTATATATAGGAGTAATTTGGTAGGAGTGATGTTGTCAAATTTGACACAACTTCGTTAGCCAAGTTTGACACAACTCTAGGTAGCCAAGTTTGACACAACTCTGGTAGCCAAGTTTGATACAACTCTGGTAGCCAAGTTTGACACAACTCTGGTAGCCAAGTTTGACACAACTCTGGCGGCCAAGTTTAACAGAAAAGACACTTCAGAAGGCTTAGCTACAGAAGGGACTGAGAACTTGGAAGCGGAAGGGACTTAGTTACACTTAATTGAAATACTTCTTTTAAGTTTTATCCACCTCCTTACCTATGGCACAGTTGCTTAGTGAATTGACAGTGAACAAATAGATGCTCCCTGGTTTCCTCGATCAAAAGCTTGACAGATATTACATGTTGTGTCCACAGTCATACCCCATTTGCGTGAGTGATCTCCCCTGAGCCTGCACCCATAGTGTAAACGTAACCTTTAGTCTGACATTGTTGTCGAACATCGGGCATTTCCATGTTGCTCTAGGACAGTCACCTAGCATCAGTAGATACACCTGTTTTGTTAACCTGTCAATCTTGGAAATCCTCTGAACACAGCGCCATGTATTGCTTCATTCCACTATTTCCCTTACAAACTAGCTTCGTCGAGATGGAATTCTTTGGTCATTCTATTGTGGTCCTTTGATGTCGTAAGAATCGATTCATTTTATCCAAATCTTATCTGCCTTATGGGCCAAGTCCCAACAACCTCCCTTATTCTACAAAGCCAGATTGATCAAGCCCCAGATGTATATGTTACTGACAAATTTATATCAATTGTTCACAAAACACACCTGCATGATGGTGATATTTTCGGGTAGAAAAAGAAAATTACAACTTATAGTTGAGGTGTGTGTTGATAAAAGTTACTATGGTCTATCACAAACGTTACCATCATGGCACTGCCATAAGCAGAAACTTCTGAAGGCCATCAGCAAGTCCTGGAAAAAGTTGTTTTCGAACAAACTACATGCATCAAGTTATTGTAATCAACACTTTTGTAATTCTCCATCCTATAACTCTAACACTCTAGATATTTTTTTAATTATCGAAATAAAACTTGGGACATACCAAATATTCATCCCTACTGGTATGGGTTAACAATAGCAAGTGCTTTAGATCTTTTGATTGACTCTGCTGATAATCATAATATTGGGACTTGAGAGTAAGAATCTAGCCTCTATACATGATTTCTCTAAAAACTAACATGCCAAAGATTGGATAAATTATAAATATGTCTTCTTCTGTTTTAGTACATAATTGCCAAATTATTGTATCTATTTCAATTATTAAATTATTAAAATTAAAATTTAAAAGTATCAAATCGAATAAAAAACATAACACATTCTGTCATGACTCAGAATTTGAGATCATAATGGCACACATCTAAAACACCCAACCTAATGTATAAGCTGAAAAGTAAGAACATGCGAGACTCCCAAAGAGAAGTCGGGCCATAACCGAAAGGAAAATAACACAACATAGTATAACTCTCAAATTAAATTTGGTGCCACGAGTGTAATGAGTATCTAATATAACATCTGACTTCACACATATAACTCAATCTTTGACAAAAAGAATTAAGACTACAAATAAAGATAGAACTAGTAATGGTCCGGATGCACTGAATCTCACCACCAGATCTGATATAGAATCTCCACTAGAATCATCAGTTATCGTGAGGATAACTCTGTCTAGAATCTACATCCAAAAAGTGAACGCAGGAGTAGGAGTTAGTACAATTCACATATACCCAGTAGGTTTGACTAACTGAGTATTAGAAATTGATTAAGCTATGCAATGAACTAGGAACACTTCCACCTGCATACAGAAAATCTCAATCTGACATTGGTGCTGCCAATTTATATAGAACGATGTGAATTAAACTAATCACATAGTATAGATACAACAAGTATAATCAAGTAGCTCAAATCTTAAGTAACAATGTCATGCAGTGAAAGAATGTAATGCGAGGCAATGTATGGTAGTATGATGGAGTCAAGATTGTCGCACAACTTGCCGTATACACCTGCCAAGCTAAGGCTTCCAGACAAATCACGGGGCTCTCGCAGACCATATACCTTATCACAATTTTAATGTATCAACTACCTTACCACCTAGTTTATGGCCAAGGACTCATGATATTAATATCTCATCCACTTGCCACTTAACTCATAGTCAAGGTTTTTTTTAAAGTTGTTTCATATTCGTTCAAAAAGGTGGTTCTATAATTTTCAACTTCTCATGTTCCATGATATGATGTATGAGGATGTATATATGCATGTCAATACACAACTATACAGACACTAGTTGTCTCAACAAGTATACAAATTATTGGAGTTCTCAAATCTCAAAAATATATGATAAACACCCTCTTTTACACACAACAAGAATAATCTCTTTGAAATAGACAACCACCCTTTGAAAACCCCTTTTTTATTTTAAAATAAATATTCTGTGATTCACAACTCATCATTAAGTGTTTCAATTCTCAATATGCCACAATTCACAACTCAACCCCTCTCTCGGGCTTTACAAATAAAATGGTGTTACAAACTCATCTCATGTGTTTCATTTCACAAAGTATCATTTATCAAATCATTTCACAAGTATCTCCTTTCTCAAATTATTTCACAAAATTATCTCATTTGTCAAATCATTTCACAAATTATCTCATTTTTCAAATCATTTCACAAATTATAAAATTTCTCAAATCATTTTCCCTTTCAAAAGCATTTCATTTTTTCATAAGATAGGTCTTAATTCATCATTATGGAACAATTTCATGAACAAGCACAACAAGAAGTAAAGTCCCCCCTCACAGGTGTCACAATACAACATCAATGCAATTATGTCACCATCCTATCTCATAATCTACAACATAAGAATAATCAATTATCCAACTCTAGTCTCAAAAAAGGTTAATAAAACCTTTCTCGATAGTCAAAATCGCACCTGAATACATCTGAACAGAGAATTCCACTTAAATTCCAACTCCAAATTGACTTCCCACTGTCAAGAATGTAAAGTACTCATCAAAAGGAATAACGATATTCATATTGTAAGATTTCAAAACTGGGGTCAAAATCATCCCAAAATCACTCAAAATTCAAAAAGTTGCAAAATCACATTCTACCAGTTAACTCCAAGTTTAGATTCTTGAAAAATCATGAAATTTGAAGTTAAAACGCAAGAATTTGAAGATGAAATCATAAAATAATTGATGAGAATTAAAGGTTTTAGGTTAGAAATCACTTACCCAACAAATTTTCTTGAAAAATCTCTCCAAAAATCACTCATCAAGATTAAGAACTCCAAAAATGAGAATGAGTTTTTTTTCCTCTCGATATTTTACTGTTTAGGCCTGAAATACTCTTTGTGATCCCAGACCACCATCTTCCACATCATGGAGCTCACAAAGGGGACACATCGGGAACATGTAGTGGGGGCCGTATTTGTGAATGAAAAGCATGCAGATCGCAAACCCCCATCACGATCGTAAAGAAGGACGAATCACTCATCATGAATTTGATGAATAAAATGGCAGATACCAGATACCAAATACCAGATAGCATGTAAATCTACTCATGAATGAATAAAAACTTTTAATTTCTTTCACACATAACGTTATATACAATATATACTAAATTATTTTTTTTGCTTCTAATCTCATTTTTCTGATCATTTTAGGATGGAAATTTAAAGATTTTGTTTTGGATGATTGCTTGATTTATTGTCATTTTTTTTATTTTTTGAAGTTTCAGTTTCTAGGTAAAAGAAACTTATTACGATTAAAGGAGAACAAAGGTTGAAAGATAGGTCTTGTAAATTAAAGTATCTAGTACAAAATAACACATCCTTGTAAATTTACTTTTATGGTGTTCGGTAATATATATACACTAGATGTATGATGTAGTTGTATAATAGTCACATAATTGTAATATCATTACACGTTGCATCTATCTCACAAAAATTTAATTGTTCACTTTGTGAATTTAGGCAATCCCTGATATTTTGTATTGAACAATCAAGTCATTTGGTAAGCTAATCATTTATCAAATTCATCTTGTACTTTATCTTTTTGAATTTATAATTACTCATTATACACATATTTTGATACTGTCTTACTGTTTAATTTTTTTATAGAACTAGGAGACACGTGCAACTCAAGTGCCCAAAAACTAGTAAAGAAAAAGATGATAAAAGAGAGAAAAAAAAAAAGAAAAAAAAGAAGCAGATGAAGAAAAATAAAAGAGAGGGAGTAAGAAAGTTTGAAATTTGAAATATTATGATATATGAAAGAGTAAATAATTTTTAAAGTATTATAAAGTTGTATCAATTGTTTTAGGAATTATAATGAAGTTTCAAATTCATGTACTTTATTTTGACTAGGTCAAAGTCTCTTATCCTTGGTTCTCACACTTAAAACTCTATTTTGCCCCTTTTTCCCTATTCATCATGCAACACTCTCATTCACTATAATTTCAGTCTTTCTCAGAGAAAGAGACACACTCACAAGCCTAAAATCATCCTTTATGGAGTACAAGAGAAATTTACAGGTAAAAATAATTTTTTTGAGCTTGAAAATTTTGCAAAATCAGTATAAATAAAGAAAATTTTGAGCTCAAAGCTCATTTTATTCAATATTAAAAATTTTAAATATGACTACTAAGTAATAAACTGATGAAATAATAAAACTAGTCCAAATCTAAACCATGCTACCTAGCCCACTAATCCATTGAGATAATATCTAGGAATGTACCCTGCTAGACTCTTCATTTTCACGGCTCTTTCAAAAAAAAAACTTAGCCATGGTCAATAGCTTATGGAAGACGCTTTTGCTCCTCTTCCTTCTCCGTAGTGGTCTCCAGTCTCACACTGATGTTGCTCTTCCCTTCTGTCAACGTCGAACCAAGAGTGTGTCTCTTGTTCATCCTCTAATCTATCTTTCTCCATCGTCCTCTCAGCTAAGTTCCTTTCATAATTCAGATGGAAAATCCATTGTCATCCATGTCACATCCTATGAAAGTTTTGACATCTTTTTCTTTGTCAGCATCAGGTAGATCTTATGAATTTCTTCTTTATTTACTTGGTTCTCACTCTTAAAATTCTCTTTTACCGCTTTTCCCCATCATTCACTACAATTTTAGTCTTTCTCAGAGAAAGAGAACACACCCACAAGCCTAAAATCATCCTTTATGGAGTATGAGAGAATTGACATGAGAAACTAATAGGTAAAAATGACTATTTTGAACTTGAAAATCTTGCAGAATTAGTACAAACACTGATTAGCTAATAATTTGGTTCTTTACTCAATTTGTGAATTGCGATCTGGGTTGTTACTTTTGTTTTTATGTTATCCCTCCTTAAGAGTTCTGGCCTTTTTGCTCTCTTGATGACTGGAACACACCGCCAAGATTTGGGGTGGAGGATTATCATCCGAGCAACTCTTTTTTGCAATCTCAGTTGAAAGAATTTTATTTTATTTTTACTCAGTTTTGTGATACTTAGTTATTTTTTAAAATTAAATTTTCAAGCTCAAAGTTCTTTTTATTAAAAAATAAAACTAGACTATGACAACTAAAAATTCTCTTTTACCGCTTTTCCCCATTCATCACATAACATCTCATTCACTACAATTTTAGTCTTTCTCAGAGAAAGAGAACACACCCACAAGCCTAAAATCATCCTTTATGGAGTATGAGAGAATTGACATGAGAAACTAATAGGTAAAAATGACTATTTTGAACTTGAAAATCTTGCAGAATTAGTACAAACACTGATTAGCTAATAATTTGGTCTTTACTCAATTTGTGAATTGCGATCTGGGTTGTTACTTTTGTTTTTATGTTATCCCTCCTTAAGAGTTCTGGCCTTTTTGCTCTCTTGATGACTGGAACACACCGCCAAGATTTGGGGTGGAGGATTATCATCCGAGCAACTCTTTTTTGCAATCTCAGTTGAAAGAATTTTATTTTATTTTTACTCAGTTTTGTGATACTTAGTTATTTTTTAAAATTAAATTTTCAAGCTCAAAGCTCTTTTTATTAAAAAATAAAACTAGACTATGACAACTAAAAATTCTCTTTTACCGCTTTTCCCCATTCAGCACATAACATCTCATTCACTACAATTTTAGTCTTTCTCAGAGAAAGAGAATACACCCACAAACCTAAAATCATCCTTTATGGAGTATGAGAGAATTGACATGAGAAACTAATAGGTAAAAATTACTATTTTGAACTTGAAAATCTTGCAGAATTAGTACAAACACTGATTAGCTAATAATTTGGTTCTTTACTCAATTTGTGAATTGCGATCTGGGTTGTTACTTTTGTTTTTATGTTATCCCTCCTTAAGAGTTCTGGCCTTTTTGCTCTCTTGATGACTGGAACACACCGCCAAGACTTGGGGTGGAGGATTATCATCCGAGCAACTCTTTTTTGCAATCTCCGTTGAAAGAATTTTATTTTATTTTTACTTAGTTTTGTGATACTTAGTTATTTTTTAAAATTAAATTTTCAAGCTCAAAGCTCTTTTTATTAAAAAATAAAACTAGACTATGACAACTAACAAATATAAACTAATGAAGTAATAAACTGTGGCCCAATTCTTAACAACTCTAATCGGCCCACTAACCTAATGAGATAATATCTAGAACAACCCCCTTCTAGATTCTTTATTTTCATTGGCCTTCCTAAACAAAAAATCAGCAATGGTCTCTGGCTTCTGGAAAACGCTACTCTTCCTCTTACTTCTTTGTGGTGGTCTCCGACCTCCCTCCGATGTTGCTCTTCCCTTCTGTACATACCTAACCAAGAGAATTTCTCTTCTTCTTCATCCATCAAGATCTACTTTACTCCATCTTTCTCTCACCTCAGTTTGTTACTACTTCTAGATGGCAGTTCCATGGTCATCCATATCACGTCCTATGGAGGCTCTGACATCTTCTTCCTCAGCATCAGGTAGATCATTGAGAAATTTCTTTCCTTTTATCAGTTATAGCGACATTTATTTTTGGCTTTGCTAGTGACGGATGCAAAGGTGTAGATAGAGATGATGTCAAACTCCCACCTCACCTCCTGATCCTACCTTGATGGTGCGTATGACTTTTGAGAGTTTCAATCTTTTTGCTTTTTTGATGACTCGAACACATAATCAAGGTTTGAGGTAGAGGATGTTTATCATCCATGCTACCCCTTTTGAGATTTGGGTTGAAAGAACAAAACAAATTATTTTTTATTAGATTTTTGATATATGGGTTGTTTGTTTTTGTTTTTCCCCTCTTTAAGGGTTTCAACATTTTTGTCCTTTTGATGACTCGAACATATAATCAACGTTTGAGGTAGAAAATGTTTATCATCCATGCAACCCCTTCTTAGATCTGGGTTGAAAGCAAAAAAAAAAAAACTCAGTTTTGTGATATGAGGTTTTTGTTTTTGTTTTACCCCTCCACGAAAGATTCGACCTTTTTGCTCATTGGTCACTAGAACGGGTGGAAAGCAAAAAAAAAAAAACTCAGTTTTGTGATATGAGGTTTTTGTTTTTGTTTTACCCCTCCACGAAAGATTCGACCTTTTTGCTCATTGGTCACTAGAACCCACCAATCTCAGGGTTGGAGGTGAGAGGTGCTTATCATCAAAGAAACCCCTTTTGTGATCTAGATTGAAGGCAAAAAGTTGTGTTTTCATTTATCTTTGTGATATGGGTTCTTTGTTTTTGTTTTACTCGTTATAAAAGCTTTGACTTTGTGATCTAGATTGAAAGCAAAAAGTTGTGTTTTCATTTATCTTTGTGATATGGGTTCTTTGTTTTTGTTTTACTCGTTATAAAAGCTTTGACTTTTTTGCTCTTTGGTGACTAGAACCCACAAACATTAGGGTTGTGAAAGGTTCTTATTGATCATTCGAGCAACCCTAGGTTGAAAGCAAAAAGGTTTGCTTTTTTTTCTTTCCACAAGTGGGGTGTCAATATTCAAGGCAAAACTGGTATTGTGAACTTAGGAATCTTGCAAAGTGAGTGACAATAGAGTAAAGAGTACAAGCTTTGATGCACTATGAACTGCTTAGTTGTTACTTTACTCGCTTTGTGATCCAGGTTGAAAGCAAATCTTTGCACTTTTCCTCTTTCACCAATGTGTGTCTTAGTTTTCAAGGCGAAAAAAAGAGTAGAGAGATGGCGCATTGATATTTCGTTTTCATCATAATAAGGCTTTTCCTACTGATTTTGTTTGGCTTTTCTACTTCTTGCATTATACTCTTTTTGGTTGAAAAAGGAATCAACTTTTGATCAATTGAATTTGCACATATAATTATATGGAGCTACCACTTCCTATGTAAACCCCATTTCTTATTTTAGGAAATTAAGCTTTATTTCTTTTCCCATTTTGTTTGTTTTGTTACAGCTATCTCCTATGAGACTGAGGTCTATGCTGTTGGGAGCAGAAAAGAAGAAAAAACAAGAAGGAAGGGATCCATGAAATCCCTTTTGCCTGAGATCCATGATTCTGGTATAGTAATGCATTGACGTTTTGTATATTACGCAATGAGATTATGTACTTAGGTGAGTACCTTTATCTTGCGTTAGTGCTTTTTTTTTCTTTTTGAATTAGACTGACTTTCTTGAATATTAACTTCTTCGAGCATGGTCTGATATTCACTATGTTAGTTGCCAGGTTGTAATTGCTACTTGAAGCACTCAAATGTTCTCTTCTTTAGTTGAATTGTTCGATCTTTGTTAACGATCTTAGACAATCAGAAGTTCTCTCAATTATACTTTTCTTCCGCTATATTTCTCTATATGGTATCAGAGTCAAAGCCATACATTGGCTTCTATACTTACTTCAAGATTGGGTAAGTGGTTGATTCAACTAGTTTGTCCAGATGACTTTAGCGGTCATGCTAATGGACTAGGGATAGAGCTGTTAAACCAATCAAATTACAAGGTATGGAAGACATTTATGCAGTCATACCTTGTGGGTGAGGATTTGTGGAAAGTTATTAATAGGAGTAACACAAGTCCTCTTGATGACGGACTGAAAAATAGTAGCACATTCCAGAAGCGGAAGAAGATTAATGCAAAGGTGGAGTTCATTCTGAAGAGAACAATCTCGTTTGGTTTATTTGATCATATTATAAAGTTTAAATCAGCTCATCAAATATAGAGAACCCTCGATTATTTTCTCAACAATAAGAATGAAGCTCGGCTACAAATTTTGGAGAATAAACTGACCAATGCCACTCAAGATAATCTTTTTATCACCAAGTACTTTTTAAAGATTAAGAATTTATGTTCTGAGCTATCCTTTATTAAATTCAGAGGAGGCTATCTCTACATCATAAATGAGAAGAATTATCATTTGTGGTTTGAAGCTTGAATATATTCTTTTTGTGACGTCAATTCAAGGGTAGGCTCAACAACTGTCACGACCCAACCTATGGGCCGTGACTGTCACCCGTATGGGTGCCCAAATCACACAAACCAACTAGAGTCTGAAAGAAATTACTATTCATTTTGGAAAAAAACAAAATTTTGGCAGAGTTTCCTTTGTTTTATTGACTAGCCACCTGAAAAAGAAAATGCCAGCGAGCCCAACAGAGATACATAATACATAAATAGATATATAAGCGGGCCGGCAAGGTCACCGCTGCGGTCCTACCGCCTACTAATTTTAACATATACATATAGTAGTCAAACAGGTGGTTGAGTTTCGCATACGCAGCATATATACATGACAGACCGACTAGATAATAGGACCCATACACATGACATGTCCACAGACCTCTAATACAGATATACAGAAACAATGACGGGATAGGGCCCCCGTCATACCCAAAATGAAAGTAGTGTAAAGTAACAATAGATGTATGTACCAAAATATAGCTCTGAGTCAAAGGAGCACTTTAGGCAGCAAATCAGATCTTACTCCGGGGGTCTGCTACCCTGTACGTCAAGTCCTGCAGGCATGAGTGTAGCCCCCGAGGAAAGGTGGTCAGTACAAAGGACGTACCGAGTATGTAAAGCAGGAAACACATATAGCTATCAGAATAATCCACTGAACATAAACACAGGAAGTTATTTATGTGCAAGTGTCAGATTCAGGTTTTAGTTTGTACCCAAGGAGTCAAGAGAAGGCTGCAAAGTTTCAATAGGCCAAACAAATGTCAAACGGACCAAAAATAATGGCAACCACCGTACCCGCGCCATCTCACAGCATAACACCGGATAATTTAATCCTGACATCTCCGTACACAGATCAGAGGGTAGGATAGTGGGTCGGCGTCCCGGTAGCCACAGATCCTACAACACATACAGAGGCCCAAGCACAGAATAAATCCAACGAACCAAAATGTCGGTCCTAACACCTTGGGCGAAGCCGACCCCACCGTATCCATCCACCATCGAAAATATATATATATACATATTATATTAGGCACGATCATAACCGGCTCGGGAATCGGTGAACGACTATATATACACAGTGGCACGAGTAGAGCAGAACAGTTATGTGTATGAAAGTCATTTCTCAACATTAACTTAATGCAATTTTGCTTTGAAATCCAACTTGGTTATGTGTTCATAAAGGATATCAGTTTCAATTATATTCCAAAAAAAATACTTATTTGAGAAACAATATTTATTACATCACTTTTGCTTTATATTAGAATTCAATATGGCATTGATGACCCGAATAGTACGAGATTTGCGAGGTAAATTATTTATAGTAAATTCTAGGAAAGTATGTTACTTGAGTTATTCCAAGGTATAATAAATTTCTCATGATCGCATTTATTTAATGTCATAGGAGTGTCCAAATAGTGAAAGATTTCTTGTATCAAGGTAATAGCATAAAGCATGCAATTATTTATTTCAAAAGTTAATGAGTGTATGACTTCATAGCCTTTCGACGAACATTTATGAATACACGAAAATTTAAGATCACACGGTTTACTAACGGAGGGGGGAACTTTGTTCCTAACTTGTCCTATAAGATCCCATTGTTGTCCAAACTCCCAAATATCGAGAATAAAGGGGTTAAGCTTTGCATATGAACTATAGGATACCGGTGACAATATAACGTTTATTTATGGCTAGTTTCAAAAGTAAGCCTCTTAACCTTAATATATCATGCCAAGAATGCTTTACATACCTTGTGCACTCCTCCAAATATCTTTCAATGCCCCACAAGTGCCCTTCAAGTCACGGAATGCTCCACGTCTACAATTAAGCCAATAACGCACAAATTACCACTAAAGCCTTTTAGACAACATTTAAATGCTAAATTACTTCTAACATGCTACAAAAATTTTGCCAGCATAACCCCTGTAAACTAAGCTATCCCGGGGTTCCAATTGACCCCTTAAACAGCCCACCACAACACACAACAACCACAACAACAAATACCACAAGTCTAACCAACAAGGAACTAATTCAACTTCACAATCCAACTAACTCGCTAACATGATTCACTTTTCTTCAACATTGAAAAACAAGGCCAGCACTGCCTTATATACACATTCTATAAGTTTAAATACTCCCACACACTTCAAAAAGCCAACTAAATCTACCTAGCGTCAAGCGGAACCATAAAACGCTAAAACACATAACTTCACATTCTTAACGCCGAATGCAAAACTGATCAGCCAGCATATTCTATACCTACATAACATCTTCAAGGACTCCTATATACCCAAAAAAAGGTCAACACGATGCCCTAGCGCCCAACACACGCTTCTAGCGTCATAACGTTCAAATTTTTCAATAAAGGGTCCTAATTTCGGCCAATACATACAAAACGCATATCAATCATTTCTAATATGATTTTCAGCTCATAAGAACCATTTCCAAGTTAATTGAACCTTCACCCACGAATTTAAAGCAACCAAACCGAACTTGAATTCATAAACCCCCCAATTCAACCCAACACACCTATACGTCAAACTAATTGATTCCAATCAATAATCCTTGGCTATACTAGTCACCTAACATCCTCCAACACATTTACAAACTCAAATTCACTTCAAACAAAAGAAATAATGACTTACCCCCTCAAGAGCCCTTTTTCTTCAAAACTTCAATTCTCAATCTCCACTCGATTTCTTGACGAACTATTGTCCCTATAATGCTTGGGGGACCCAATACACTAGGCTTGAAGGCTTGGAATCAGAAGAAAAATTAAAATCAACAATTCCCTCGAAATCACTGTAGCAACCCGAAATGGGTTGCTACTGTAGCTGCGGGATTTTCCTTGTTTTCTTCCATCAAATTGAGTTGAAATGGAAGGTATTTTGGTTTCTTGAACAAGTATGGGATGTATACATGTATATATGATGATCTTGCTGAGAAGGAATGGAAGAATGTTCTAGTGTTTTCTTGGAGAAGGAAGAGGAAATGTTTGAAGGATATGTTTGTTCTTGAAGACTTGTTCTTCACTCAAGTAAAGATATAATATAAGGACTTAAAGACATAATTACCCTTGCATACATTTACACTAATAAGGAGATGCACTTTGGTCCCACTTACTTCTTCCAACATACATTTAATCATTTACAAGATTCTAGAATTCTTGTGCTTCAAAACAAAATAATTTCCTACCACCTTATGGAATTACAAGTTCATAATTAATTCACGTGCCAAAGTGAGGGTTCTAACATCCTTCCCCCCTTAAGAACATTCGTACTCGAATGTTACAGAACCAAATGCATATAACTTTTCACAGATAGCATGCAATATAAGAAGTTCAAATATCATACTTCAATCGCCGAAGGTTACCTGAAGGCATAGGAAACAACTGAGGGTATTTCTTTTTCATCAGCTTTTCCGCTTCCCAAGTCATCTCTTCCCTGTTATTGTTACGCCAAAGCACTTTAACTGAAGCTACTTCTTTATTTCTTAGCTTCCTTACCTGACGATCTAATATAGCCACAGGTTGTTCTTCGTAGTTCAGTTCTTCAGTCACTTGGATATCTTCAACAGGAAATATTCTGGAAGGATCTCCAATACACTTTCGGAGCATAGAAACATGAAACACAAGGTGGATCCCTTCCAAAGCAGTCAGCAGATCTAACTCACAGGCAACCTTGCCTATTCTACGAACTATTTGATACGGACCAATATATCTCGGACTAAGTTTCCCTTTCCTCCCAAATCTCATTACACCTTTCATAGGGGATATCTTCAAAAATACCCAGTCTCCAATCTGAAACTCCAATGGCCGCCGACACTTATCTACATAGGATTTCTAGCAACTTTGAGCTGCTAGCAATCTCTCTCGAATAAGCTTTACTTTGTCCACTGCCTGCTGAATCACATCAGGTCCAAGAAACACAATTTCACCCACATCGAACCAACCAATTGGTGACCGGCATCTTCTACCATAAAGTGATTCATACGGTGCCATCCGGATGCTGGACTGGTAGCTGTTATTGAAGGCAAACTCAATCAATGGTAGGTGTTCATCCCAACTGCCCCGAAAATCCATCACGTAAGCCTGTAACATATCTTCCAAGGTCTGAATAGTATGCTCCGCTTGGCTATCGGTCCGGGGATGGAATGCTGTGCTGAGACTTACCTGAGTCCCCAATCCAGCTTGGAAAGACCGCCAGAAATTTGCTATGAACTGCGTACCCCTGTCAGAAATAATAGATACTGGAACGCCGTGTAGGCGCACAATCTCCTTGATATACAGCCTGGCATAGTCCTCAGCTGAATACGTAGTCCGTACTGGGAGAAAATAAGCTGATTTTGTTAATCTATCAACAATGACCCAAATAGAATCATACTTTTGAAGAGTGCGTGGCAAGCCTGTAACAAAATCCATATTAACAATCTCCCATTTCCATACTGGTATCTCCATTTCTTGTAACAGCCCTCCAGGCTTTTGATGTTCTATCTTTACCTGCTAACAATTCGAACACCAAGCAATGAATTCGGCTATATCCCATTTCATACCATCCCACCAGTACCAACATCGGAGGTCGTGATACATCTTTGTCAATCCCGAGTGAATAGAATAACAGACAAAGTAAGCTTCACCCATAACCTGACGCCGTAATCCTGCGACATCCAGAACACACAGCTGGCCTTTAAATAAAAGGGTCCCCTCAGAGGAGAGCTGAAACGGAGTCTGCTCCCTCCCTAGGACTAAGTTCCCATACCAAACTAAAATAGGATCTTCATATTGTCGCTGTTTAATTTCTGCCACAATAAAGGATTCAACCATGCCTCAAACAGAAACTCCCTCATCACCTGAATCCGACAAACGAACCCCCAAACTGGCTAACTGCTGAATATCTCAGACTATCTCTCTTTTCTCAGGAGAAGTATCAGATAAACTGCCCATGGATTTGCGACTGAGGGCATCCGCTACAACATTAGCCTTACCCGGATAATAAAGAATATCAACATCATAATCCTTCAGCAATTCTAGCCACCCGCCGCTGCCGCAAATCTAACTCCTTCTGCTTAAATATATACTGGAGACTCTTATGATCAGTATAAATATCCACATGCACACCATACAGATAATGTCTCCAGATTTTTAAGGCATGAATAACTGCAGCCAATTCCAAGATCGTGGGTAGGATAATTCTATTCATGCTTCTTTAGCTGGCAAGAAGCATAGGCTATCACTTAACCATGCTGCATCAGTACACATCCTAGACCTACACAAGAAGCATCACAATAAACTACATGCCCATCAGGACCCTCGAGAAGAGTTAGAACTGGAGCTGTAGTCAACTTCTCCTTTAAAAGTTGGAAGCTACATTCACAGGCATCCGACCATTAAAATTTTGCTCCTTTCTACGTCAGCTTGGTCAATGGTGCTGCAATGGAAGCAAACTTCTCTACGAATCTCCGATAGTAACCTGCCAGCCCCAGAAAACTACATACCTCAGTCGGCGTCGTAGGTCTAGGCCAATTCTTCACGGCCTCAATTTTCTGTGCATCTACCCGAACGCCATCCGCTCCTATAACATGTCCTAGGAATGCAACAGAAGACAACCAGAACTCGCACTTAGAAAATTTAGCATATAATTTTTGATGGCGAAGAACACCGAGTACCCCGCACAGATAATCTGCATGTTCTTGTTCTGACCGAAAATAAACTAGGATGTCATCAATAAATACAATTACAAACACATCCAGAAACGACTTGAATACCCGATTCATAAGATCCATAAATACCGCTGGAGCATTTGTCAGCCCGAAAGACATAACCCAAAATTCATAATGTCCATACCGGGTCCTAAACGCTGTTTTGGGAATATCTTCTTCCTGCACTCGTACTCGATGATATCCAGAACGCAAATCTATCTTCAAGAAGCACTTAGATCCCTACAACTGGTCAAACAAATCATCAACCCTGGGGAGGGGGTATTTATTTTTAACAGTTACCTTATTCAATTGTCGATAGTCGATACACATCTGTAGCAATCCGTCCTTTTTCCTTATGAACAATACCGGGGTTCCCCAGGGCGACGAACTAGGCCAAATAAAACCTTTTTCTAACAAATCTTTCAACTACTCCTTTAATTCCCTAACCTCAGCTGGCGCCATTCTGTACGGGGGAATTGAAATAGGCTGAGTATCAGGTAGCAGATCTATAGTAAAATCCACTTCCCGCTCAGGAGGGAGGCCGAGAAGTTCATCCAGAAACACATCGGGGAATTTATTCATTATAGGAACAGACTGAAGCGTTGGAGATTCGACATTTAGATCATGAACACGAATCAGGTGATAGAGGCACCCTTTCTTAATCATTTTACTAGCCTTGAGGTATGAAATAAACTTACCCCTCGGCGCTGCAACATTACCTGACCATTCGAGAACCAATTTTCCTGGAAAATGGAATTGGACCACCTTCCTCTGGCAATCAACTTTAGCATAGCAGGAGGCTAGCCAATCCATTCCAATGATTATATCAAAGTCGATCATACCCAATTCCCCCAAATCAGCCCGAGTACAAAGACCAGATACAACTACCAGACAGTTTCTATAAATTCTGCTAACAACAACAGATTCCCCTACCGGAGTCAACACCTCACAGGGCTCAGTAGGTTCAGAGAGTATACCAATAATACAAGCAACCAAAGAAAAAATATATGATAAAGTAAAACCGGGATCAATCAGTACATACATAGCTCGCGAACAAACAGACAATATACCTGTGATGACATTGGCTGATGCCTCCTGGTCCTGCCGGCTGGCTAAAGCATAGATGCGGTTACCAGGACCGCTAAAATCAGAAACTCCGCCACGACCCCTACCACGTGCTGCTGCTAGAGAAGCACCTCGCCCCGTAGGGCGCATGGCAACTGAAGCAGTAGAGAAAGCTCCAACCGCACCGGAGGTCTGGACCATTCTCCCTAAACCACCTCTCTCAGGGCAATCTCGTACCTGGTGACCCTGGCGCCCACATGCAAAGCAAGCTCCCGTAGCCCAAAAACATTCCCCTGGATGCCATTTCCCACACTACTGACATCGAGGTATGGAGAACCCTGACTGACCGCTGGGACCTGGCCCTGTCCCTACCTGACTGGCGCCTGCTAATCTCCTGCCCAGGATCTGAGAAGTGGTACTCCGGGATGATCTAGGTGGATGACTACGCTGATGTCGCAGCTGAAACTGTCCACCCCGCTGCTCCGAAGCAGAACCAGCTGATCTAGCTCTCTTTGCTTGCCCTCTGTCATAAACCCCCTCTATCTGAC
This sequence comes from Solanum virginianum, assembly GCA_000787875.1. Taxonomy (NCBI): domain Eukaryota; kingdom Viridiplantae; phylum Streptophyta; class Magnoliopsida; order Solanales; family Solanaceae; genus Solanum; species Solanum virginianum. Next base: position 26,952 of record DF358496.1, read on the forward strand.
GCCCCCGGCGAAGATCCTCCATCCTCTGAGCATGCGCCTGAATACGAGCAATATCTATCCCCGGGTAGGCCGCCATCACAAGGCAACTATCACCATAATAGGAATCCAGACCCGTGATGTAACAATGAATCCTGTCAGACATGCTGGCAACGTAGACCGATACAAAAAGAGCCAGGGAATCAAACTCAAGATTATATTCCCGTACTGGTCGGCCCCGTTGCCTCAACCTCAGAAACTGATCTTCTCTGGCGCGCCGAGTTTCAGGTGGTAGAAAATGATCCAGAAATGCATCTGAAAACTCGCGCCAAACTGCAGGCGGGGCACCGTCACCCCTGGACAATAACCATGTCTCATACCAATTAGCTGCGACATCCTGCAATCTATAAGCTGCCAGCTCCACAGATTCAGTCTCTGACGCTCCAATTACGCTCAAGGTCCTTTGCACCTGCCGAATAAATTCCTGGGGATCTTCAGAAGTTTTGGACCCAGAAAATTCTGGGGGTCCACAAGCTAAGAAATCTCGGACCCGAGTACCGCTTCGATGGGCCATCTGACTGCTCCCAGCCTCCTGCTGGGGTGCCTGCTGTGCCAACAACTGAGTCAACAACTGAACTGCTGCCTCCCTTACGGCGCCTGTCTCTATACCCGGCTGAGGAGCTGGAGGTGCGGGAGCTGTAGCCTCAGGAGTAGGTGGAGTGACCGAGCTCGCTGCAGGGGTCACCTCCTCAGGTTCGGGCTGCCCACGAGCCCTAGCAACCCCTCGGACTCGCCGAGCACCCCATGCTACTGGAGGCCTGCCTCTACGACCAGTAGATACCCTCTTCGGCAGCATGCCTGAAATCAAAAAAAGTTTATGTCAGAAAAGAGATCACCCTATTAACAGGGCTCTAACGCACGATCTAAAGAGCAAACAAAAGTAACATCCTAGGCATCCTGTAGCCTCCAGCTTATAGATGTGGTGCACGACACACTAATAAATAGGACTCTACTGGACACGGTCTGTGGACACTCAGAGGACAGACTGCTCTGATACCACTCTGTCACGACCCAAGCCTATGGGCCACGACCGACACCCGTATAGGTGCCCAGATCACACAGATATACCAGATAAACAATAGAGTCAGAAATAAATTACTATTCATTTTGGAATAAAAAATTTTGGCAGAGTTTCCTTTGTTTTATTGACTAGCCACCGGAAATAGAAAATGCCAGCGAGCCCAATAGAGATACATAATACATAAACAGACACATAAGCGGGCCGACAAGGTCACCGCTGCGGGCCGACAAGGTCACCGCTGCGGGCCGACAAGGTCACCGCTGCAGTCCTACCGCCTACTAATTTTAACATATACATATAGTAGTCAAACAGGTGGCTGAGTTTCGCATACACAACATATATATATGACAGACCGACTAGATAATAGGACCCATACATACGACATGTCCACAGACCTCTAATACAGATATACAAAAACAACGACGGGACAGGGCCCCCGTCATACCCAATATGAAAGTAGTGTAAAGTAATAACAGATGTATGTACCAAAATATAACTCCGAGTCAAAGGAGCACTTCAGGCAGCAAATCAGATCCTACTCCGGGGGTCTGCTACCCTATACGTCAAGTCCTGCAAGCATGAGTGCAGCCCCCGAGGAAAGGGGGTCAGTACAAAGGACGTACCGAGTATGTAAAGCAGGTCTTGTTTTCTTCCATCAAATTGAGTTGAAATGGAAGGTATTTTGGCTTTTTGAACAAGTATTATAGCTATCAGAATAATCCACTGAACATAAACATAGGAAGTTATTTATATGCAAGTGTCAGATTTAGGTTTTAGTTCGTACCCAAGGAGTCACGAGAAGGCTTGTAAAGTTTTAATAGGCCAAACAAATGTCAAATGGACCGAAAATGATGGCGACCACCACACCTGCGCCATCTCACAGCATAACACCAGATAGTTTAATCCTGACATCTCCGTACACAGATCAGAGGGTAGGATGATGGGCCAGCATCCCGGTAGCCACAAATCCTACAACACATACAGAAGGCCCAATCACAGCATAACTCTGTCTAAGCGAAGACAGCCCTTGGGCGAAGCCGACCCCACCATATCCATCCACCATCGGAAATATATATATATATATATATTATATTATGCATGATCATAATCGACCCGGGAACTGGTAAACGACTATATATATATACAGTGGCATGAGTAGAGCAGAACAGTTATGTGTATGAAAGTCATTTCTCAACATTAACATAGTGCAATTTTGCTTTGAAATCTAACTTGGTTATGTGTTCATAAAGGATATCAGTTTCAATTATATTCCAAGAGAAAAGTACTTATTTGAGAAACAATATTCATTACATCACTTTTGCTTTATATTAGAATTCAATATGGCATTGATGACCCGAATAGTATGAGATTTGGACGGAGGGGGGAACTTTGTTCCTAACTTGTCCTATAAGATCCCATTGTTGTCTAAACTCCCAAATATCGAGAATAAAGGGGTTAAGCTTTGCATATGAACTATAGGATACCGGTGACAATATAAAATTTATTTATGGCTAGTTTCAAAAGTTAGCCTCTTAACCTTAATATATCATGGCAAGAATGCTTTACATACCTTGTGCACTCCTCCAAATATCTTTCAATGCCCCACAAGTGCCCTTCAAGTCCCAGAATGCTCCATGTCTACAATTAAGCCAATAACGACCACATTACCACTAAAGCCCTTTTAGACAACATTTAAATGCTAAATTACTTCTAACATGCTACAAAAATTTCACCGGTATAACCCCTATAAACTAAGCCATCCCGGGGTTCCAATTGACCCCTTAAACAGCCACCACAGCACACTACAACCACAACAACAAATACCACAAGTTTAGCCGACAAGGGACCAATTCAACTTCACAATCCAATTAACTCGCTAACATGATTCATTTTTCTTCAAAATTGAAAAACAGGGCTAGCACTGCCCTAAATACACATTCCATAAGTTTAAATACTCCCACACACTTCAAAAAGCCAACTAAATCTATCTAGCGTCAAGCGAAACCATAAAATGCTAAACTACATAACTTCACATTCTTAACGCCGAATGCAAAACTGATCAGCCAGCATATTCTATACCTACATAACATCTTCTAGGACTTCTTTATACCCAAAAAAAGGGTCAACACGATGACCTAGCGCCCAACACACGCTTCTAGCGTCATAACGTTCAAATTTTTCAATAAAGGGTCCTAATTTGGGCCAATACATACAAGACACATATCAATATTTCTAATATGAATTTTAGCTCATAAGAACCATTTCCAAGTTAATTGAACCTTCACCCATGAATTTAAAGCAACCAAACCGAACTTGAATTCATAAACCCCCCAATTCGACCCAACTCACCTATACGTCAAACTAATTGATTCCAATTAATAATCCTTGGCTATTCTAGTCACCTAATATCCTCCAACACATTTACAAACTCAAATTCACTTCAAACAAAAGAAATAATGACTTACCCCTTCAAGAGCCCTTTTTCTTTAAAACTTCAATTCTCAATCTCCACTCAATTTCTTGATGAACTATTGTCCCTACAATGCTTGGGGGACCAAATACACTAGACTTGAAGGCTTGAAATCAAAAGAAAAATTAAAACCAACAATTCCCTCAAAATTACTGTAGTGTAGCAACTCGAAATAGGTTGCTACTGCAGCTGCGGGATTTTTCTTGTTTTCTTCCATCAAATTGAGTTGAAATGGAAGGTATTTTGGCTTTTTGAACAAGTATGGGATGTATACATGTATATTTGATGATCTTGGTGAGAAGGAATGGAAGAATGTTCTAGTGTTTTCTTCGAGAAGGAAGAGAAAATGTTTGAAGGATTTGTTTGTTCTTGAAGACTTGTTTTTCACTCAAGTAAAGATATAATATAAGGACTTAAAGACATAATTACCCTTGCATACATTTACACTAATAAGGAGATGCACTTTGGTCCCACTTACTTCTTCCAACATACATTTAATCATTTACAAGATTCTAGAATTCTTGTGCTTCACAACAAAACAATTTCCTACCACCTTATGGAATTACAAGTTCATAATTAATTCACGTGCCAAAGTGAGGGTTCTAACACCTTCAACAACTCTAACTATCTTCTCTGCCTCAAGTTCAAGTCCTTCTGAATGAATACATACTGCGAGCTTTGTGGTCGATGAACACATCTACATGCCTAATACAGAGATAGTGTTTCTAAATTTTTAGATCAAACACCGCTGCACCAATATCAAAATCATGAGTTAGATAATTCTTCTCATGAGTTTTAAGCTGTCTGGAGGCATATGTTATCACCTTGCCTCTCTGCATTAGTACACACCCCAAGCCAACTCTGGAAGCATCACAATATACAACAAAGCCATCTATTCTCTATGGTAGGGACAAAATTAGAGCTGTAGTCAACCTAGATTTCAACTCTTGGAAACTTTTCTCACAAGCCTCTGACCATTGGAATTTAACCTTCTTCAGGGTCAACTTGGTCAAGGGAGCTAAGATAGAACAAAACCCCTCTACAAAACACCTCTAATAACCTGCCAAACTCAAGAAACTCCTTATCTCTATTGGAGTTATAGGCCTTGGTCAATTCTTCACTACCTCAATCTTTTGGATATCCACTCTAATACCTTCTCCCCATACAATATAGCCTAGAAATACCATAGATGCTAACCGAAATTCACATTTCAAAAATTTGGCATACAACTTATGGTCTTTAAGGGTCCAGAGGACAATCCTAAGATGGTCGGCTTGTTCCTCCTCATTTTTGGAGTAGATTAGGATGTCATTAATGAACATAATGACAAACATATCTAGGTACTGCCTCAATACTCGATTCATAAGTTCTATGAAAGCTGCAGGGGCATTAGTCAGGCCAAATGACATGACCAAAAATTCATAGTGCCCACATCGAGTTCTAAAAGTTGTCTTTGGGATATCACTTTCTCTGACTTTTAACTAATGATAGCCGAATCTGAGATCTATTTTTGAGAAACAAGTGGCACCTTGAAGCTGGTAAAATAAGTCATCAATTCTGGGAAGGGATATTTATTCTTTATAGTCACCTTGTTTAATTGACGGTAGTCTATGCACATTCTAAGGGAACCATCCTTCTTTCAAACGAATAGGACTAGAGTACCCCAAGGAGAGACACTTGGTCTAATGAAACCCTTTTCTAGAAGATCCTTTAAGTGCTCTTTTAACTCTTTCAATTCTTTTGGGGCCATTCTATATGGTGGAATTAATATGGGTTGCGTATCTGGAAGGACATCTATCCCAAAGTTTATCTCCCTATCGGGAGGGACTCCAGGTAGATCATCTAGAAAGACTTCAGGAAACTCATTTACAATTGAAATAGATTGAAGAGAGGGTGTCTTAGCATTGGAATCTTTAACTCTGACCATATGGTAAATACAACCCTTGGAGATTAACTTTCTAGCCTTAAGGTATAAGATGAAATGACCCTTAGGCACACCCAAACTACCCTTTCCAAGACTAGCTCACTGGGAAATTAAAACTTGACAACCTTACTTCTACAATCAATGGAAGCATAGCAAATATGAAGCCAGGCCATGCCTAGAATAACCTTAAAGTCTACCATATCTAATTTGACTAGATCAACTAAAATATCTTTATGGTAGTTTGATACATGACTGTCTCTATAGACTCTTTTAGTTAGAATGCACGCGCCCACAGAAGTGGATACAGTAAAGGGCTTAGGAAGATGCTTAGGACTAATTTGGGACTTCATAGCTATATAAGGAGTCACAAAAGACAGAGTAGCACCTGGGTCTAGTAATACATAAACATCATGAGAAAAGGCTTTTAGCATACCAGTAACTACATCTGGTGAGTTCTCCAACTCCTATCTGGTGGCCATGGCATACAGGTGGTTCGTTCCTCCACCTGTACCTGATGCAGTACCCCTCTGAACTAGCTTATCCTATGGTGCTAAAAAAAACTGATTGAGATCTATTATCTCTCATGCTCTGCCTCTTCATAGGATAATCATTCAAAAAGTGTCCTACCTGACCATATTTGAAACAACTATTTCTACCCACAAGGCACTCTCTTGGATGAGACCTACCACATTTACCACAAACTAGATAATATGTCAATCCTTGAGTTATGCTCCCCTGTGACTGGCTACTATGAAACCTACGGTTCTGTGATCCCTACTTATTCATGACCCTTGGTGCTGGTACACTAGCAGATGAAGGTGCTGGTCTAATATCCTAGGCTAAAAAGATGAATGATTAGCATTTCCAGTGTCCCTCTTGCTTATCGCTTGGCCAGATGTCTTGACCCTTTTGTTCTTAAAATCCTCCCTATCCTGCATTTTCTCCTCCATTACTTGCTACACATAAGTCATCAAGCGAGCAATGTCCACATCCCTAATCAACATAGCATTTCTACCCTCTCTCTTAGTCATCTGAGAAAGCCCTGACATAAATAGATCCATCCCAGTGTGCATGTCCGCCTCCATAGTTAGAGCATAATGAGATAGCTGAGTGAATTGAGGTTATACTCCTGCACGCTCATATCTTCCTGCTTCAGATTCAGAAATTCTCACTTTAGCCTGCCTCAATTCTCTAGGAAAGTACTGTCCCAAAAAGGCCTCCTCGAACACTACCCAACTCAAAGTTGGTGCCCCTTCTGCTCTACCTTCCTTCCACTAATCATACTAAAGCCAAGCTACTCCTTTAAGTTACTAGGCAACCAACTTAACCCACTCGGCATCGCATGTGTGTATAACTTGAAATACTTTTTGGAGCTGCTTAATAAAATTCTCAAGATCCTCCTTCACATTAGACCCCGTGAACTCAGGTGGGTTCATCCTCAAAAATTCATGAACCTTGGTGGTATCTAAACAATCATTCCTTCTATCTCCCTGTTGAACTCCATGTGTAGTGATTACCTATGCCAAAATCTGGATGGCCTGGCGAAGCTTAGCATCGAGATGTCCACTTGTGGTGGTTACTCGATAGGCACAACTGGACCTCTTGGTCCCTCAGGAATTGGCCTAGAGTGGTTTGTATTCTTCTTGGCTGGGTACCCTTTACCCCTAGTTGGTCCAGTAGCTCTATGTGGAGGCATGATCTGAAAAAAATGCATGAACACACGAGTTAGAAGGGACTTAATAGAGATAAACTCTGAAGCACGAGAAGGGATAACAATTGATAGTGACACTTTCTAATGCCCTGTAGCCTCCCTATCACAGATGTGGTGTGCTTTACACCAATAATACAGACTCTAGCAGACACAGTTCTATAGACTCCCTAGGACACATGAACTCTGGGTTCTGATACCAAGTTTTTTACACCCCGAGTTCACACCCTAGGCATCGTCGGCACCCAGAACCATTTATGGCCCCAAGTGAACCACTTGGCCTGGCTACTAAACTTAGCAGAAGACTAAAATCATAAAGGAAAGGCTTACATAAGATAAACTGAGAATACTAAAATATGTGGATAAACTGAATAGTAATAATGTCTCAACCACAACTGAAAAGAAGGTCTGAAATTCTTAACACACAGTCCATGGTACCTCTAACTAGAGTAATCTGACCAACTACCGGAAATAAATTCTAAGAAAGAAAACATAGACAGTGACTCTAAGCCTCTGGCTGGTAAGAGGCCTCACCAATAGTGAGATGGAAATGCTGGTCCTCAACGGAGCGTCTGTTGAGGGTCTTTGTCATTTTTGTCTGCATCATAAAATGATGCAGGTCTAGAGGACATCAGTACATGGAATATACAGTATGTCAGATAGCAAAAATGGTAACATAGGATGGGGGACTGTACTGAAAGTAACTACAACATATCTCAAAATAAGATAGCATAAGTAATAATGCAATACATGTTGAAAATAGAACACATGCTGAAAGTCTGTATATAGAAACTAACTTGCTTTAACTTAGGGAGTTTCTCTAATCGACAACCACCACTATAAGCTTTATGATGATACAACATCTTCCACACGCTGCCAGAGCCATCCCATACTTTGCCGAAATAAGGAACGAAAACTAGGGGATCCATCCCAAAATTGGGTCATCTCAGTGGTAAAGAGGAGTTGTACTTTAGGTATAACCCTATCTTACTCTAGCTATGTAGTTTATGAGTTAAAGTTGTTATTACTCTCACTCATATCGGTGCTCAATACTACTTCCAAAATAACTTTTATAATACTCATAACTAAAAACATATCCCACTTTAGGGGTAACTGAAAACTATACTACTTGGAGCCTTGGCTCTAAATGTTTTCTTTAAACTAGCTTTTCTTGTCATGCCCAAAGTCCCTTTAAGGCAGACTGACACCCATTGCTCATAAGGCTCGGGAGAACCAACCTGTTTCTATGCACTTTCTATACATATTATAAGGGATTTTTACATTCAACATGCCTTTAAGTAAGTAAACAGTAATAACAAGCCAAAAGGAAATGCATATGACTAGGCCGTTGGGGCCACTTTATCTAGAGTGCAAGACATGACCACACTTTAATTTACATAGTCTACAAAGTCTCTAGATAAGGAAAAGTATCTGATAAGTGTTGGGATAGGCCTCGTCTCAACTAACTATACAACACAAAAATATAAGCTCTAGAAACGCAAAGCTCCAAAGCAACCTGGAGCTCGGTAACCACAACTAGATATCCTGTACTCTTACTGCAGAGATCTACTAGCACCTATACCTGCAACATGAAATGCAGGTCCCCCGTAAGGGATGTCAGTATGAGATAATATACTGAATATGTAATCCTGGAAATATTGTATATGAAGAATAACTCAAATGAGACTATGCACTGGTGTAGGATAAGAGACCACCTTTAGTTATACTGTGGGATCATATACTTTATGTTCTTTTTATTACTTTATCTTTACTGTATAATTTGTGCGCAGCATGTAATACAAATGACTAGCTGATCAGTGGTAAATCTATGTCGGGATCGGCCCTGGCTAGGCTTTTCCTTTAACCCCTTAAGCTACCCCCATGATAGGATCCACCCTGGCTAGGTGATTCTTCCACCCCTCAGGTTACCACCCATCAATAAGTAATATACTTTACCTTTCAATTACCTTTGAAATGATTCTTTTGGTGGTCACAATATTAGAGCTGTAAGGCTGTATATGTAGCATGTAACATGTAGATAATCATACAAGACAATAAGACAATGAAAAGAGTATGTTACACAAATAATGAAATGTGTATGAGATGACACAACTTGTGAACTTTATTTAGCAACAAGAACCTATGTAACTTGGTATCCATATGTGCATGCAGATTTGAAGGTGACTATGTATGGGAGCATATGAACATGTGAAAGAGTGAGGCATAGTTAATAGTTGTGTCGAAGTTGGTAAGTGCCTTTATGTGCCAAGGAAGGATCTAGATTTCCTGGAAAGAAATAGTTCAAAAATAGTCCTCAAAATAGGTGGAGGACATGAGACCATAGTCTCCAATCAATTAGCCCACAAGTCCCTATTACGAGCATAATTATGATATCACACAAGAACTCACTCTCGCAGACTGTAAAAATAGTGCACCAGCCTTTATACATCATTAAAGAAAGTAGCCTTACATACCTTGCTGTATGACCTCGCTATTACCTTGAGATAACCTTTCCTTCCTCCAAATATTTATCTACAACATAGTAGGTGGTAAAACTAGTATTAGCAGCCAATAGATACATCTTGGTAGCCTAATCTCATTAAAAAATAACACACGGGCAGCAAACGTAAAGTTATAAACCCGAGCGTATTCTTTCAACCTTTCTACCCCTAATCATATTTTCTGATACACATTCTCATATACATAACACGTGCAGCCTAATTTAGTATCATAACAGTCTTAAAACATCCTATAAAGCACAACACATAATAATTCTACATAATATACAAATAGGCGGTATAACGCAAGTTCCTATTACAAGCACAATTACGATATCACACAAGAACTTACTTTCGCGGACTGTAACAATGGTGAAGCAGCCTGGTTACATTACTACCAAAGCAACTTTTGTTAAAGACATAAGTTTCACTTCATAATAAAACCAACCGAGAAGAGAAAAGCCTCTTAATTAACAAGAAAAGTATACAACAATCCTTAGGATACATGCTGTCTAAAATTTCTAGCAGATGTATAATTAGCGTATTTCTCTAGTTTTTATAAACAAACCATACTAAGTGCATAAGTAGATTTACTTACCTTTAAACTTA